>LOJH01037900.1:0-12816 GCA_001685095.1 Ellobius talpinus | reverse complement strand
AGAGAGAGAGAGAGAGAGAGAGAGAGAGAGAGAGAGAGGAAACAAGGTAGAATGCCTACTTCCTTCCAGGATGCTACTTGAAAAAGAAAAAAAAACCAAAACTTGTTTCTTGTTTGGCCATCGTTAAGACAGGACTTTACTGTAAATATCTGTCATTGACCAAATGAGACCGACTTGAAAGACAATGCCAAACCTCTGGTCACAGACTAGGAAAATCTACTGGCAATGTCTTAAATCAACATGCTATAAGAATCTAAGTCACAACAAAACAAAACAAAACTTTAGGTAGGCAGATAAATGAGAAAATGAAATAAAAATGGACAAAAGGTATCGGCACACTGTGTACGTCACTTGTCTAAGCACAGCTAGAACAAGCGTGGTAAAAAGCCAGGAAGATGAAATCAATCTGGCTTCTGGTGTGAGGGGTTACAGCTCATTATGGTGAGGAAGGCATGGCACACTAGAGTTGATCCCCTTCACTTCCATTATCCCCCCCGCAATGTCACCAACACACTGGACTGGAGTTGATCCCCTCCACTTCCATCATGCCCCCCAATGCCACCAACACACTGACTGGAGTTGATCCCCTCCACTTCCATCATGCCCCCCAATGCCAACAASACACTGACTGGAGTTGATCCCCTTCACTTCCATCATGCCCCCCAATGCCAACTACACACTGGACTGGAGTTGATCCCCTTCACTTCCATCATGCCCCCTAATGCCAACAACACACTGACTGGAGTTGATCCCCTTCACTTCCATCATGGCCCCCAATGCCACCAACACACTGGACTGGAGTTGATCCCCTCCACTTCCATCATGCCCCCCAATGCCACCAACACACTGGACTGGAGTTGATCCCCTTCACTCCATCATGGTTCCCAATGCCACCAACACACTGGACTTGCATGCAATCTTCCCCCATGACCATGCAGATACAACCACTCCTGATTATGCCAGTGGGGTGTGAATGAATCAAGTCAGAAACTTCAGACTGAGTTTTTTTTAAAATATAATGAGAATAAGAAGAAACATAAAGAAAGGATAGCCAAGGAATGTGAAGTATCCATCTGATAAGTGAGCGTGGTTTAGAACATGCCTAGTCTAAGAAAGCCCTGGGACTGACCACTCCACATCTAACCCAGCCCAATCCCTTCCTAAAAACTTTCTCCATAAATATTTTTAAATAATTAAGACAAACCTAGTTTCTCTCACTGTAACCTGTGTCTTCACAGAGACTAACACAAGTGACTGAATCATGATTCAAAGGAACACTGACGTCCTTTAAAAGGGGACGAAGCTACAAGGTGGCTCAGCAGGTAAAGGGGCCTGCCACCAATGCTGATGACCTGAGTTCAGTTCCAGGACCCACCAAACCCCTGCAAGTTGTTCTCTGATCTACAAACACACACACACACACACACACACACACACACACACACACACAAACACGTGCTCTCCCTCTCTCCTCTCTAAACAAATGTAACATATATATGATTAAAGATAAATGATGTTTTAGGTTTAGTTTTATGGACCTATCATATCTATGTTGTAATTAAGTACAAGCTTACTTCATTCATACATAAGGAAATAGATCACATAGTAACAAAATCATTCTCTGGCAGTGGAAATGAGCTGAGAAGTATTTTTGTCGTAGAAAGTACCTTCCAATATGAATCAGAAAGCCATGTGATGGGTGAAGACCTTTATGCTGATAACGAGGGTGGGTCTGAAGGCTTGTTTTGTTCATTAGGCTAGTGATCATAAAATAAGATCATCGCTTCTGTGCTTTTTGCACCCAGGGTACAGTAACATCGTGTGTACTAACAATGGCCCAGGATGCATAGCGAGCATAGACCATGAGCCTCCTTTTGGCTGTAATACAGAGAGCACAAGATAAGAGAAACAATTTCTAAGTTCAAGAGAATAAACAGCACTGCACAACAGTTTCTGCTCAACCTTTATAGCCATTTAAAAGCAACAGAAAGAAATGCTTAGGTCAAAATTGCTTTTAAATTTTAGATGGAATATCACATCTAAGAATTCATAGAAATATTTAAGGGAGCGGAAAATGTGGGAGGGAAACATTTATTAAGAATTGAAAATGCTCCTGATCTCTGATTCAGAGGATTTCTCAATGATTTTTAATGTTCCCCAGAGCAATGAGGAGAAACCAAATTGATTGCTTATTTTGTTCAGTTGAAGGATGTCTTTACATATAAAACATTCTTATTTTATGAAATCAAATCACTGGTACGTTTTGTTTTTCCACTTCAGGTCACTACCCAACAAAATCAAATGCTGGCAATCATTTCTGGTTTCTCTTTCACTTAGAAAATGTACACCGTTCTGAGATAGGCAGGCTCATGGGTTTATAAGAACTTAAAATTAGTGAGCAGAACTCTGTCTTGTCTGGGACAAAATGTCTACCTTAGTCACAGAAGGAGCAAGTGTGTTAGGAAGAAGTAAGACTGCGATTAGCAAGCCCTGGCATAGGGAAGAAGATTAAACACAGTTCCTCGTAGGCAAGGAGGTCATTCTCGCAAGAAAAATCCAGGATGAAAACACCTGGGTGAGGCTCCAGCATGGTCCATTCTCTACAGAGGAGCTTAAAGCTGCCAGACTCACTGGATTGCTTTAGGGGATTCTGGGACAAACATTTTTAACGTGTAGTATTCAGCAATAAACTTTCCTGCACTTGTGCTCTCTATATTACAGCCAAAAGGAGGCTCGTGGTCTATGCTCGCTATGCATCCTGGACCATTGTTAGTACACACGATGGTACTGCACCCTGGGTGCAAAAATCACAGAAGTGATGATCTTATTTTATGATTATAGCCTAATGGACAGAACAAGCCTTCAGACTCACCATAGTTATCAATGTAAAGGTCTTCACCCCTCACACAAATTTCTGGTTCATCTTGGAAAATACTTTCTATGAATAGATGAAAAAAATGTTTACAATTTTTTTAAAAAAAAATTCCTGGTGAAATTCCTTCCTTAATAGCTAATGTTCTTATGTGTATTTTAAGCAGGAGTCGTTTAGAATTTTGTTACCTGGGTGCAAACAAAAGGCTCCGTAGAATTAATGAACCGTTCAGAATTGACCCCAGCATAACAATCAGTGTAAGATGTTATAAGGAAGTATTTATTATGCTAAAACAAAGGACATGACTTTGATAGCTGTTGGGTCTAAAACGTAGTATTTGACTTTCAAAGCAGGGAAATCAGCACAGGCAAACAGAGGACTCGAGCAACAAAGGATGGCGAAGTTACAAAGTCTCCACTAATCAATGACGAATTTAGTACTTGTTGCTACAATTACAAAGATAATAGTTCCTTTATGTCAGGGCCTTTGGTTGTGCAGCTGTAGGAGAGAGCTTTGAAATTCAGCATTTCAAGGAATAGAAATTAATAGGAGGTCATTTCTACCAGAGAAATTTTAGGGGCCCATCCTCTCTAATCATCATTAAAAACTAAATCCGTAGGAGAAGAGGCACTTTACTGATTGTCAAGTGGAAGCTATTATTCGTTTGATGAAGCTCTTGGCACCGTGCCATTGATTCTGCCTCCAGCCTGCCGCTGCTTCTCCTTCATCTCCCGCAATCAGGGTTCTTTCTGCCTGCCAGGAGCTATTTATAGAGCAGGGGTTGGGGGGAGAAAAGCTGGTATGTTCTCTTTCTTGAAAAACAACTTTCAAACTTTTTAAGTACAAATCTGTTTTTTTCTTGTCAGCAGATTGTGTGTGCTTTCCCCGTCAGTGCAGAAGGTACGGGACGCTGATCTGCAGACCAGAGAGCCCTTCCTAACGATGACAGCAAACTTGCTGGAGTCACGGGCTCCAGCCGGCTGCCTCTGCTTCCCCAGGACTGATATCAGCAAAACCGTACAGTGCCCTAAGTTCACAGTGCACTCTGTGTTCTCCACACATCTGGGACAGGTCCTACTCTTTATCAAAAATAACCGGAGTGATGCTCCCAGTTCATTGAGACTCAACGTGAACAAGCACATTTGGCAGAAACATGGCAAAACAAATAAACAAACAAACAAAAAGCCCCAAAATACAAATAAAATATTTATGGACTTAAATATTTAAGGTTGGCTCAAACGAAATTAAGATTTAGGCTGTTGAATTATATTCTCCCTGGAATTGCAGAAGAATTTGGGTTTTCCCGACTGACTTAACTGCCTGGTCAGCTAGAAAGAGAGCACACTCAATTATGCTGCCTTTAGATGTGAGCATGGTGTTCTTAGAATCATCTACAAATATTTGCAGTACCTTGAGTTGCAGTCATGAACATATCTTAAAGTCTAAACTCTTCAGAATTGTCTTCTGAGGAATGTCTCTGGCTTTTCACTTAAAATGCTTTCTGCTCAAAATAATATCTAATGAAAATAAAAGGACATGCACTTGAAATACTTATTAAGGGCAACAGTAATATTTGTCTTCGAAGATGTAATTTAACAAAGGACTTTATTTTTCAGAAGACAAGAAAGAGTATCCTTAAAAATATATTGAGCTGTCAAAATTGCCTAGCTATGAATTTCCTAATGTTGTTTCTCTGGAGAAAATTCCTGGGTTGTCTTGCCAAGTGTTGTTTTAGCAAAATGCATTTTTAAGTCGCCATAGAGGGCCTGTAGTAAATGTTTGGTTACCAAGTGAACACTGAGGACTCTCTGAGTTGTTAAAAGAGAAAGTAGATCAGCCAGAGGAGTCACTGCAGAAGAACTTGAGTTAACAGGGTGCAAGCATATCAAGGGTTTTGGTTTTGCTCTAGCGTCGCAGGAGAATGTTATGACTATTGTTTAGATGAGGGTCTCACTATGTTGCCCAGTCTGACCCTGACGGCCAGATCAGCCCACCCAGTAGCTAGTGCATCCCTGCAGTCTCTGGAAGACCCAGAGCCTACATTGTGGAATCCTCTTTGGACTGTGTGATTCTCAGAGCTATTTACCAGAGACCAGAAAGTCACGCTTTCAAGGGAATCTATCCTTCCTTTCCCCCTAAAACCTGCCTACCTGCCAGCAAGATGCTGGAAGATCTTGACTGAGTTAAAGGCTCCTCGGGACAAAGCTATGCATTGTTGATTAAATTAAGTGCCCCGAGTCCATTCCAGACAGTTGCAAAATCCGTTTGACTTGTCCAAAGAAACTGTGTGGTGCCTTCAGCAAACCTCCTTTCAGTTTGGTTCTCAAGAACTCTCTCCATGGTCTTCCATTCCACCCAATGAAAGAACTGAGGCATATTCACAGATATGTATAATTTTATATCAATGTAAATTTATAAAATGTAAATTCATAAGGTTAGGTGATGGGGCCAATGACCACCTCAAACATTCCATACTTGGCTCACAAATATTTATTGAGTATCTATGATACACCTAGTTCTATTCTAAATGTTACGATACATCCAGGGAGGAGCCCTGCACGGTTTCTGCCTCTATCAGCTCTCTGATACCCAGAAGGTTTCGTGGCGATGCACAGACAAGCACCACATACAGTCTTGTGCCCCCCAGCACATTCAGTGCCCAAACTGCTGGACACAGCTTCAGATTGTGCAGTTCCTGAGCACTCAGCATCAACACAGGGACCAGGCTCTGCAATGAGTGACTTCTCATCCTTTCCTTCCATTTGGCCTCCATCACCAAAACAAACAAACAAACAAACAAACAAACATCAAGGACTACTGCCAAGGATGGCTTGGTGCTGTAAGGGCACTGGGTTTTTGTTCTTCCAGAAGACCAGGGTTCAATTCCCAGCTCATGGCCGCTTCAATTCCAGTTCCATAGATCCAGTGTCCTTGTCTAACCACTGCAAGCACCATATGCATACGATACACAGACTTACAGGCAGGCTCAACACCCATACACATAAAATTAAAATGAGTAATGTTTTAACTTTAAATTTTTCTTTCTTAATATCTCCACCATGCTACTAAAGAAAGGGCTATTTGAGGTGGGGGCATGGAGAGATGGCACAGTTGTTAAGAGTGTTCACTAACCCCACCAAGGACCCAGGTCAGTTCTCAGCACCCACACGATAGCTCACAGCCATCTGGAACTCCAATTCTAAAGGACCGGATATCCTCTTCCGGCCTCTACATGCACACAGGGCATATGCATACATGTAGGCGAGCACTCGCAAACCAAAGGTAAACACAAATACATCCTTTAAAAAAGAAATAGATACTTGAAAACAATTTTAAAATATTTGTCCAGCTTATAGAGAAGACAGCTACAAATTTAAACACATTCCTTCCAACCACAAAAATTCTAGGCAAGTCTTCCAGTAAGACATGACAGCAATTACTGCATTTGTTCAAGAACTATTAAATGATTCCTTTACCCCTGGCATTGCCTAACTAATGTCAGCACTGTTTTTGACACAAGATACATTTATGAACCAAAGCGGCAAAGAGCCCTGTCTTCGGGGAACTTAAACACCAGTTGGAGTAGACAAATGGGTCACACGGTGAATGTAAGCACACCACGTATGTAAATGCATGCTACGCCGGAAGGTGAAGGTTCACTGGGAGAAAATTTAACTTTATTTCCCAACACACTATGCTGGAAGGTGAAGGTTCACTGGGAGAAAGTTCAACTTTATTTCCTAACAATCAGAGCTATTTAATAAGACGGGAAAATAATTTACCTCAGCTTTTATCATTTAAAAGGTGGGGGAACCCAAGGATTTGGTTAAGCAGAGCCCCAGGGAGGAGTTATGGAGCAGCACAGAGTCATGAGGACAACATGGCATTTTGTGGTGTTGGGACATCAGGTATCTACCACCAGAGAGGTCGGCATGTTTCAAAGTCTGTTATTTTGACGGGGATCGCAAACACTTGAGGACAGAGCTGGGGGATCAGTGCCGGCTCATATGAAGCCCAGCAAACATACATCAATCACTGGAATGTCAGGTGTAGCCAGATGACATTTATCCACGCTGCTTTCCATCGACTAACATGCCAAACCCTAGACACCAACATGACTGAGACCGGGGAATAAACGCCCAGCATTAAGTTTCAGTGGTTTAATCGTTGTCCGTCTTCCAGGGGACATGATTAAGCCTCACACAACAAGGGAACTCCAGTTAACTAGCTTTCTGGGCATCAGAGGTAAAGGGAAAGTAAGTGGGCGGGAAAGAGAAAGAACAAAGGTAACAAAGCCATGAACGAATAGAGGATGGGAGACTGGGCAACGTGTGGGGGCCTCTCTGCTTCTCTTTCTCAACCAGGCTTGGTCTGGACATTCAGCCTCAGACCCTAAGCAAGGTAATTAGCCATATTGAAAACTAGAATTATAATGTCACTGGCAATGCAACAGCAAGTAATCCCTCCCTCACACCAAACCTGAACTAAGACTGAGGTACGCTCCTCGCCCAGATGGGGGCTTGTCCCCTTCCTGGTACATGCGGGCATCAAGGGGTATAAAGAGAAATTTTTATTTTGATTTGGCCTTAGAGTTATAATCAGGTATCTCCTAGTCAGAGCTCCTCACTGCAGTTGAAAATGCTGAACTCCTTCCTGTCAGTGGAGCTTCAGGGCATGACTTTAGGGACATTCCTAATCACTGGTTGAATTGAAGAAGCCACCAGACAGTGTGAAGTTCCCTTCAGGTGATGGCACCAGTGATTAACCGAGTCCCTGATACTCAAACAGGGTGGGTCTCCTAGCGTCTACTGAGAAAGCGTCCCAGCAAGTCAGAAAGTATGACTCTTCATTCACCAGTCCTTCAAGCTCAAAGACCCATCCTAGCACCAATGAATCGTAACACTCTGAAGTGACAATAGAAAAAAAGTGAATTTCAAATGGGTTTTGTCTGTTTTATGTAGTACAAAACTGTCTTATATAGTTCCATGGGCTCATTAGGTATCCAACAGAAGGAAAAGTGACAAAAATCCATCGTATTGTAGACATAGTATTTTCTTTGATTCAATAAAAACAACACATTACTCTCTAGCTAACTAACATGTAGCATAAAAAAGTAACATTACTGAGGGTCCCTCAGAACGGATACATGTCTCCTGTTTTCATAACCATCATCTTTTCATGTATTTCCCCCTTTTTTTTTTTACTTTGTTGCTATTGTTTGTAGAGACAGGGTCTCTATAGTCCAAGCTGGACCCAAACTTATAGCGATTCTCCTGCCTCAGCCTCCTGAGTGCTGGGACTGTAGGTGTTTGCCATGATGCCTAACATAAATATCATCTTATTTATCTTTCAGGTGCTCCAATAGAAGAATTATTATTAATTCCTTTTTACAAAGAAAGAAACACGAGTTTAGACATGTCAACTCACTTGCTTAGTAGTAGATAGACAACAGACTGTAGAGCCAGACCAAAGCCTGAGTGTGTGTGTGTGTGTGTGTGTGTGTGTTGCTAGCCATCAAACTGGGGCCCAGCTTCACCTCCAGCTCCCAGGCACTTTCCACTTTAAGGTACAAACTCTTTCTTTCAATACGTCAAATCACCAAAAGAAAAAAATCAGACTACAACAAAAGCAGGCGTCTGTCTTCAAGTAGAGAATCTCCCTTCCCCATGGGGAGTGGCCGTGCATGTCTGTGCCTAACTGTCACCCTTTCCTCTAGGAAAGGAGGGACACAGAGCCCCAGCACCAGGGGCCTCTGTGCTAAGGCTTTTCCTTTACTGTGGTCTGTGAGGAATTGTTTTTTTCTAAGGAGACACTGTGCGTCTTTCTTTCTTGTGCTTTAGCTCGACTTACATTTATCAGACCCATCAAAAGGGCAAAAAGCAGGTCTAAAAGTCACCTGTGAGAGCAAAAAAAAAAATCAGTGCAAAGAGCCTTGCAGAGATGCTGAGCCAAAACCTGGCTGTCCCATAGTTGTCCCCCAAGGGACGACGTGAAAAGTGAGTTTTCTTTCCACCAGCCTCCTGGAAGGGGACAAGGACACTTTGTTAGAAAAGCCAGCATGGCCTGTGCTTCTGTGCATCCATGGAGAAAGTGCCCCTGACGTGGTACCAAACAATCCTACAGCAGTAGACAATACTGGACTATGGAGGTGGGTTGGGGTGGGCAGAGCTGTAAACCACACAGGGGCTCCACCCCTCCGTTCACCTGCTCGTAGATGCTGCACATGACATTGGTTAGTCATCAGGGTTCTGAGATAAACACCTCTGTGTGTGCCTCTCAGAAGACAAAATGGCCATATGGGGGGGGGCTCATGCTTTCAGTTACTAGAGAAAACTCTTCCCATTGAGCATGTGTGGAGGCTGTGATAGCCTTGATCTCAGAGTCCTTTTGTTTTCTGATCAATTTTGAACATTGGTATTAAAATTCTCTAACCGAGACACTGCCAGGAGAGACGCCTGCCTTTCTCTATGAATTGTCAGACCCAGAAGGTACGGTTTTCATGTTCCCTGTTACCCACCAATAATGTGCCTGCTTTCCCTACCCTAAAGTAAACATTGTAAAGGGATTTCCTGTCCAACAGAAGACATTCTGAATGGTGTTGGTCCTTTATATAGGCAAATGCTTATGACATTAATTTTGAAATGTAGCAAAGGTTCACATGTCCTTAAATACAGCTTCCTTTCCCACACACATAACTAAACTGAAATCATGCAATTCATCAATAACAGCAACTCTGGTCTGAGATGTAATGAACGTTAAGGGTTAATACTAATGCATGCCTTTTTCTTAAGAGCAGAGTTTGGGGAAATTGGCAGAACTTATATTTCAGAATGAGAAAAGAGAATAACTTGGAACATCCTACAGGAGAAAAATCAGATCCATAAAAACCAATGAAAGAAATAAAACTGACAACAGAATCGAAAGTTGGAAAACATAAACCACTCTAACATAATATCATGATTAATCTAACCACTTTATTTAGGTTGATGAAATGACGTAAGGAAAACTCTCCCAATGCCTTGAAAAAGCCACACAGCTACATGCCTCGGGGCCTGAGCATATCTTGGCCGAAAGTCACTTTAGCTCATTTTTCTCAGCCATTTTCTTTGAAGAAGCCAGAGGGAAAACTCTCCCGTGTGCTGTCCAGAAGCCAGTCTAGCCTGTGAGCACTCCTATTCTAGCCAAAATCAGATCTGTGCCTCCTAAGTGTCTGCTCAATGGGTGTTAATGGGCATCCTTCAGACACTTAAGAAAAAGATTAATAAACTGTCTCTAGATCATGCGGTAACATCTAAGGCACAAACTGTCTGCCACCTGTCTAGGATTTGGGCTCCGTGGTCATGCCCACCGTATCAAAGCACCCAGGACACAGACATTCTGGGGGTGAGGACGAGATCAAGAAGCTTGCATATTCCAAGTAAGACACAAAAATCATGATGCAGAAAAAGGATCAAGCCCTCTTTGTTCATTTACAGCTCTGAAGTTCTCGCGAAGAAAGCCCAAACTGACTGCTTCCTCTAAACGGCCCTGAGAAAGGAAATTTAAGGAGACCGAACATTTCATGGGGTTTTGTGTGTTAATAGAAATTGTCTGCAAGGTGCTTTGAGATTCAGAGATTAAAGACAACTGGGAAGCCCTGTGCGGGCGTTGACACCTCCAACTGTTTTGAGAAGAGCAGCAACCTCCTCAGCTGTTGGCAAGGAATTCCTTCTAGGTTTATTGTTTCCTTCTGCCAGCTACTCCGAGAAGAGCAGAAACACTGCGTTTAAGTTGCATCTTAAATATCACAGAGGTGCACGGATGCTATCTTATTGATTCTTACATATTCAGGGGGTGTTTGGCTAGTAAAATATGTGGGGTGACAGATAAAAAAAGAAGAAAAGCAGAAAAGAATAAGGAAAAACCCTGCCTTTGCACTGCCAGTCAGCAACACCTCCCCCAATCAACTTAGATTTGCAGGTCCCCTGACAAGATAGACACTGTCATCATTGCTGACTTCACAAGGAAGATGTCCTGGTCAAGCAGCTAAAATGTGTGGGTTTTGTGATCAAGGAAAGTTAGGATGATCCCCCTCAAGGCTAGCTAGCACTCCTAGTAAGTGAACCTCAAGTTTATGATTACAGGATCGTCACTAAGCAAACTGGAAACAGACCTCAGGAGCTTCCCGGGAATATTTAACTCTGACCATATTGCTTGAGCAAGGGTGGTACTCAAACCTGTGAGGATGAGGCTTCACGGAGTTCAGGGCACGTTCATGTAATCTGTATGCCCTGTGCATGGAAGTCTGCCTAAGGTCCAGCCCCAGGGGCGGTGGCTCCTTTGATCTTTGTGGTTATAAAGGAAACTTCCAGTCACTCCACAGAAACATCACCCTGGAGAAAAGGAGGAAGATGCTTATGCCATGACATAGGCTCTTCCTTCTTGGCCTGAATCTCGTGCCTGCAGAGAGAGGACAGTGTGAAGCAGTCCTGAAGAAAAGATGATTCCAAGGCAGGTGGTTTTGAAAAGCATCACTAACATGGTTTTTCTGTTAATTATTCTTTTATTTTTTGAGATTTATAATAGAATTACATTATTTCCCCCTCTTCTCTCTGAAGCCTCCCTTTATCCACCCCCTTTTCTCTTTCAAATTTGTGATCTCTTTTTTCATTAATTGTTGTATTATACATTTCTAAATACATCACATTTTAAAAGCACACTAGGTGACTAAAATCAAGGCAAATTTGGGAATTATTGCTTTCTTGTCCTACAATGGAATCTCAGAAGCTGTAGAAAGAATGAGGTTACTCAACTGAAAGAATTTCACATGAAGCTGAATTATGATGCATGAGCTAAAACAGATGATAAACACATTCATCTACCACCCAGGAGGCACCTGAGCAGCCTACCTGGTGCAGGCTGCCCCAGGAAGCAGTCACATGGACCTAGTAAGCACTCTCAGGCCCGGAAAGTCATGGGACAGCTGATCTGATGGGCAATGCCCAACAAAGCAGCCAGGCAGGCCTGTACACCTTCTTACAGTGCCAGGAAGCAGCCAGTGAGGCTAGAGAGATGGTTCGGGGGTTAAGAGCACCTGCTGCTCATAAAGGACCCAGGTTCAAGTCCCATCGTTCACATGGTAGCTTACAGTCTCCTTTAACTCCAGTTCCAGAGGATCTGATACCTTCCTCCGGCCTCTGGGGACACAAGGCAGACATATGGTACACAGACATGCATGTGGGCAAAACATCTACAACATAAAATAGAGATGGGTTGATCTTTTCTTTAAGCTTCAGCCAAGAAGCCTGTTCCAAGAAGCTCTACTGACCGGGGCTCCTAGACACAAGCTGACACACTGAACTATCTTAACACCATGAAGCAGTGGGGAAGGTCTTCCTCTGCAAGGCAGACCCTGGAGGGTGGACAAGCTGAGTCAGTGCCTTATGTTGTCCCCTATGTGCAGCACAGTCCCAAAGCTTCCACGTATAGATAAGCTCTCCCTCTTCTTTGATCAGAACATAGCACACCTAAATGGACCAAACACAACCTCTGAAAACTAAGAGGCACTCCATGCTCACAGCTGAGAACAGTGAGTCCAGATCTGAAATGAAACCTCCTCACCTAGAGGAGTTACCTCTCAGCTTGTCTGCGGCTCCATACCCCCCATTCTCAGACTAAAGCATCACTAACATGGTTTTTCTGTTAATTATTCTTTTATTTTTTGAGATTTATAATAGAATTACATTATTTCCCCCTCTTCTCTCTGAAGCCTCCCTTTATCCACCCCCTTTTTCTCTTTTCAGCAGAGACAAACTCAGTATCGTCAGACTGGTTGGGTACAGCTGAAGAAGCTTCCCTGACCAAGTCTATAGAATTGACCCTTCCCTGACCTCTACTGTAGGATTGACCCTTCACTGACCTCTACTGTAAGATTGACCCTTCACTGACCTCTACTGTAGGATTGA
>LOJH01037898.1:1052-15168 GCA_001685095.1 Ellobius talpinus | reverse complement strand
ACCTCATTCAATATGATGTTTTCTAGATCCATCCATTTTCCTGCAAATTTCAAGGTGTCATTTTTTTCTGCTGTGTAGTACTCCAATTGTGTAAGTGTACTATATTTTCCTTATCCATTCTTCAGTTGAGGGGCATTTAGGTTGTTTCCAGGGTTTTGGCTATGACAAACAATTCTGCTATGAACATAGTTGAGCACATGACCTTGTGGTACAATTGAGCATTCTTTGTGTGTATACCCAAAGTGGTATTGCTGGGTCTTGAGGTTGGTTATTTACTAATTTTCTGAGAAATTGCCATACTGATATCCAAAGGGGCTGTACCAGCTTGCACTCCCATCAACAATGGAGGAGTGCTTCCTTTACTCCAATGCTTTTGATTTTGTAGATGAGAATTATTAACAAGTAAGACATATTTCAAAGGTGACAGAGAAATGAAACCAAGAGAAAATATAAATACAAAAGACAGCTCTCAGTATTTAGTCACAATATTTTGTCAGAGATGAGTTGTTTTTTCCTTTTCTTAGAACTTTGTAATGAGGGGGAAGATGGGAGGTGGGAGGCTGTGAGGGGCAAAGACAGTGAGGAATCGTGGGGCACAAGGACAATCTTTCAATTTGCAGAGCTTTGATATGTGACACATAACAAAGAATTCAAAACTTCACAGGACGGAAAAGACATTGCCAGCAGCATTGGCCAGAGGAAGCCACATTCCCGCAATGGATGAAAGACATCCAGGCTTCAGTGAGTGATGGAACATAATGAAATGTCTCGAGAGTGAAAGACGTTGCTCTTCCTCAAGGAAGCACAATCCAAATTTCAGAAACCCACAGAGAATGTTCAAGAGATAGCAAATGGTCTTGTTTGACCATGTGGGGATGGAGTAGCAGTCAAAGCTTCAAAAGGCAGAATTTGGACCATTTTATCTGCTATAAGAATTCGGTGTACCTAATGCTGTATATTCGATCTTCTTTTTCTAGGTTGTTTGACTTTAGGCACCGTTATCTACTATCTTCTTGAATCTACATTCCGCCCTGCTTTCTTCTACTATTTGAATAACTAACTAATAATTTGCTTTGGGCTTTTCATTGTCTGCAGTAGAAACATGGTCTAAGATACACCAATTGTAGTCTACATACTTGACTAATAAATGAACAGAGAAAGAAACACTCATGGTCCATTTCTCTTCTATTCTTCTACGATAGAAGTCTAAATTTATTCAGTGCTATGTATTTGATCTTTTTCTAGATTGTTTGACTTTAGGCACCATTATCTACTACCTTCTTGAACTTTTTCCACTGCTTCACTCATCGGTGGTGTTTCAAATATAGCACCATTTCCATACAGGGTGATGTTAAAACCTTATTTTTTTAAAAGTTAATTGGTCCCTTAGAGATTGAAGAACAGAGAAGTGACTTAGGTAAAACAGTGTTAAGAGGTAGTATTATAGGATTGCTGTGCCATGATGCTAAGGTATAAATGAGTGTGAAAAGAGTGAAAATGGAATGGAATGTACTGGTGGGAAAACTAGGGGGAAAAACACATTTGCTTTTGCCCACTGGGTTTTTCTTCTTAACATAAGAAAATTTCAGAAAAAAAGTTGCTACTGAAAAAATAAATGTTTCCAGGAATGATTTGCAAGTAAAGTGAGCACTAATGTATTCTAAAGACTAGGAATTTTAAGTAATATGGATAAACAAAATCAACCAAGGTGCATATTGCTTATTTGACAGAGGAATGTATTCTACCATGTATAATGCAAAAAACCCTTTCCGTCAGTTCTGATGATGTAGATTTTTCTTCAATCCTTACTATCGGTGGCTATATATTTCTGTGACAATTGCCTCAAAGATTAGTTCTTCTCAGAGCTTTAATCTCTAACAAAATTCTCATAGAAGAACCACTTTGTCATATCTTCTGTGGTTTAACGGCAAGAGGAAGCCTATTCAGAAGTTGTTAAAGTATCTTATGCTACTGGTATCACCACAGTTGCACCCTAGTTCTCTTAAAGAGTCAGTAGCTCACAAGTAGAAAGTGCCATTGCATTTGTGCAAAACTTTGTCATCCTGTTGAGCCAATGCAGTGTTCTTACTTAAATCTTACTTACTTTCTTTTGATCCATCATGATTCACCTACTAGCTCTGAAATCTGAAGCCTAAACTATAGATCATCATGTCATATATGTTCCAAACTTTGTGTCAAGTATTCCCACTTAGATTAGAAGGAAATTTAGTTTTGTGTATGTTTTTCCGAAATTGGAAATTATTTCTTTTTCAGAATCACTACCAAACTCACACTGCAAATTATTAAAGAAAAACAAAAACAAAGTACAGTTATTTATATCTGTGGGCTGATCAGGGAACTCAGTTTTATTATAAACCATGCATAAAACCCAGGATAGGGGTTGGCAATAGAGTCCTGAGAGAGTAGTGCTCCATTTCAATAGAGCTTCACTGCTCTCGAATTGTTTTTACTTGTGACATCATATTCGACCTTCACAACAGTTGTGTGTCCTATCACTTTTCGACCTGGGCCTACTACTTGCAAGGTAACTCCCACACTACATTTAGAGCATCCCCAGAGCAGGAGCTGTGTGCATGTCTAGTGCTTAGAATGGGACCAGGTGTCAAATTGCAGGCTGAGAGAGTTAGTGAAATGAGGCAAATTATACAATCCTAAGTGTTCAGCGTACACAGTTGTTATTACTGCAGATAGGAAAACTCAGGTATGTATGAATCGTAATGAAATTGCCCAATTCAAAGTGACTGAAAGGACATTATGCCAAATATCCGAGGAAGGCAAGGCATCATGGTGAAAAGCTGTTAGGTGTGGAAAGTTCATTTCATATGTTTTAGAATTTACTGTATGTATAAGGCATCCTGTTTTGTGTATAAGCAATGAGCCAACATCTTAAAACAAAACTATGCTGAAGAATAAGTTTAAACTGGTTTATGAGACATGGAACTAGATGAAATGATTAATTCAAATTTCAGAATACTCAGCTTCACTGTCTAGTTTCTGCTCACTTTTCAACAGTTCCTACCTAAGAGGCACACAACAAAGTGCAGCGTATACAATTGAAAGAGTTTATCCATAGTATAAAGGGAGAATAAAAGCAGAAAGTACTCTACAAAATCTAGCACTCACTTGACAGCATTGTAGTTTTAACCTCCTGACTGTAAAGCAAGTGTCTTCTTTTTCTGCTTGACTTGTTTCATCAGAAAGTATTTTAATTTGTATTTGTATTAAGTATTTGTAATTTAATTTGTAATAAGTATTTCTCCCTTATTATAGAAACTAATGAACTACAGAAGATATTGTCTCAAAATGTTGTCTATATATTTGTATAACTAGAATGACATGAAAATCATGTAGTACATGTAGAACTGGGTGAGGAAATTTATGTGAAGTTGGCTTTAGGGAGGATGGCATCAAAGACTCAGAAGTCCTGACTTTTCATTGACCACCCAGCTGGTCTCCGTTGCAATGAAAGGGCACACACTCTTTCTTCTGTCGACAGAATGGCGTGTCTTAGCCTTTCTACTAATTTAACAATGACTATTAATATTGCTACCAGATTCTGTAAGACATTATTGGAGATGCTATATACACTAGATGATATCAGTTATTCAAAGAATTAGATGTTCACACTTCCTAAAACTAATGTCATGAAATACCAACAATAAAAATCCCCCCTTTTCACAAAATAGTCCCACACTACCCATGTTTCTTTAAATAACGATGAGGGACTGCACGTCTCTCTACTTCTCTGGGACTAAAGCAGCTCTTTCCCAGAGACAGAGTAACCAGGTTTCTCTTCATGGGAAAGCATAAACTTGTCAGAACACAGACTCCAGCAACTGTTCCCTGTGTCCCTGTGGAGACTGGAGATAATAATATCCTTTAGTCATCCTTGAGGGTGGACCATCTGTGTGTGAACCTACATGGCAACAGCAGGGCTGAGAGCATGCCCATGTCTACAGCACTTCCCTGGCCGGGATCTCTTTTGCTTCTGCAGCTAGAAAGATTCTGACCCACACACTAAGACACACACTGTGAAAAGTTGCACTATATTCAGACATGTGTACACACACAAACTGTGAACGTAAAGAGAATATAGAACTATAGTACTTCATTAAGCTAGTGTGCCAATAGGCGTACGTTTTTGTCTAATTCTTTTACCAATGTTTGGGTGAAGACAGGAGACTAGAAGTGAATGAGTATGAAGATGAATTTTGATTGTCAGCTTGACAGGATTTCGAAATCATGGAAACAGTCTCCAGTCATGTCCGGGAGGCATTATCAGGACTAGGTTAACCCAGGTGATACTATTATAGGTTAACCTGGGTGATACTATTATTTAGGTGGGAGATACTATTTCGTAAGCTCAGGAGAGTAAATAAATAAATGTTTTCCCCTAAATATAAAGGAGAAAGCAAGTTGCGCACCAGCACCCATCACCTCGACTTCCTGACTGCAGATCCAGTGGGGCCAGTTGCCTAAAATCCCTGCTACCCTGACTTCCTCCTAACGATGGGCTATACCCTCAACAGATGATCCAAATGAGCATTTCCTTATTTACATGCCTTTAGGTCAGCTGATTTGTCACCTGGCAATGAGAAAAGTAACTAATATGGAGAACTTCTGCCTATGGCCCTGGCAATATAGCAGTGGAAGATAATGTGACAGGTTCAGCTCTACTGTGGTTACAGTATTGTTGACTCTCTTCAGCAGCTACCAAAGCTCTAGGGGAATAAGTGCAGGTATGAATTTTCCTATCTGTTCTATAATTTCCTTAAAGAAGCCAAGTATGTGAGAGAAGAATGTCTCTGCTGGGTTTCTATGGTTAATTGAATTTCTTTTAACTCTTTCCTGTGACTGTATGTTCAATAAACAGCATAGAACAGGATCGAGTCTTCCCAAGGGAAAGATGGTGTGTGACTGTGTGTCACTATTCTAGAGACTTTAGGAAGATCAGGAAAAGAAAGGAAGCCATGGCAGCAGGTAAGGCAAGGCCTGTAGGTATCTCATATGTATCTATTACTCTTCTGTTAAATCTTTAATTCTACATAAGCAAATTGAAACTATTCTAGCTCTTCACTTAGAAACTGCTTTCATAAAATTTGTTTCCATCTTGACTTATTTTCTCTTAATGTTCATTTAAAACTTGTTTTTATAACTTATTTACTTATTTATGAGATCAACTATAAAATTGGGGAGAAAGGATATACTCATCTTGTTAAGTTTGGCCTTACTTTTTGTGATTTTTTTTAGGTCTGTTCCTCTCCTGAATTATTCTTAGATGATCAAAACAAATTCTTTCCTTACTCTGTCCACCTTCCTGTCAGCCCCTCTTCACTTTCTCTCAATTTCTCTTTGATGCCAAGGACATTAGAATAAAAGGTATAAAGAAAAGATCATTTGTGCCCAAATAACTCTGCTTATCTGTGGGGCCTAGATATTATTTCTACAAAATGCCTTTATTTATGCTTGCACTAGTCCCCCTTCCTTCTAGGACATATCAGTGAAATAAGCCTTCTCATTACCTTGACCATATCCACACAAGTGAACACAAAAACCACGAATGGTATTTTGCTGTTGCAAAAAAAAATGTGGGTTCTTCTTGAAGTATATTTTAAAACGGTTACAGTCTGTATGTCTGAATCTGACTCAGACATACTTGGTCTATTGGATTGGGTGTGCCCAAGCCCCACATTCTATGCCCAATTCTTTCTGTCATATTTTTGTTATTAGTCAAGGCAGCATTTATAAAATCCAATCTCTGGACTGACCAGATCTGAGAGTTTTATAAAATTTATCCAAACTCCCAAGACCAATTAATGGAATAACTGGGAACAGATGCTTCTCTTAAATAGCTCCTCAAAATCTCCCAGATGAATACCTTAGTACAAAATGCCAGTTGTGTGTGTGTGTGTGTGTGTGTGTGTGTGCGTGCGTGCGCGTGCGCGTGTATCTGCAGCTATACTGAAATGCCCTGGGAATCCTGCTATACAACAAAGTCTGGTGTTGTGTGTCCATGGTGTCCTCCAGTGTGTTTGATAGGCAGTGGGTCACGTGCCGGATCTTGGAACGCCAGCTTTAGGTTTCTTATTGCAAGTCATTCTGAACAGAGCCTTCCAGCTCTCATTTGATGTAATCACTGTTACCTTGTCTACTCCTACTACAAAGCCGCCAGCTTGTTTCCCAGAGGTTGAAGTTATACCATTTTGTACTATCTAGGTGACAGGAAGTCAGGTCTGTTGAGTCACTTCCATAAACTCTCACTTGAGACCCAAGAAGAGACTGTGGACAGAAGCGTGTGTGTGGACACGAAAGTGCCTACACGTGTGCACACTCATTGCATTGTCTCTGAGAGTCTTGAACCCAGGTGGTTAAGCTCTTGGCTATAGCTTCTGGGATGTCAACCACACAGTTCCTGGAAGCATTTTCACAGACTGCTGTGAATAGACCCCAGCAGTGGTGCAGTGCAGTGGTCCTTGAAAGAAGGGAGCCATTATTCTGCAAATGGCAGAGATCCCACCACTGAGGAAGCAAACAGAATGTTTGGGAGGTAAAAGTTCAACAGGAGTCAATGGTCTTATCTTCCGATTACACAACTACACAGCTGGGCCTCAAGCTCGCAGCACATGCAAACACAAGTAGACGCACTGCTTTCTGAACTTTCTCGTTTCTCACATATATGACAATCCGGAACACTTTCCCTTACAGCTCTGTGCCACAGCAGAATTGAGAAATGACCCAAAAAGTATTTAGCAGAAGAGTTAGCCACAGTGAGTGATTTCTCAGCATACGTTTTTTTTCCACATTCTGGAATTATTGAATACAATCCTGATTGCCTATGTTTTTAGAGCCCTGTTCTTAAAATGCAGTTGCATGCAAGAAAAGCACGTTCATTCCATGCAACACAGCTCAGTTGTTGCCTCTAGTTCCAAGTACAGGGTACAACTCAGTTGGAAGTTCCTAGTACAAAGAAACATGCACAGCACAGCGATAGGAAGTATTCACCACCAACACAACGAAGTCAAGGAGCTGCAAAGCTGTAGTAGCCACAGGAGGATCAGCTTTCCTGATTTCAGTTAAAGGAATATCTCTTGCATTATCATCCACTTGTTTGCCATTGTCTTTGCTCTTGGCTCTTACATATTACATTCAATGCAACTTAGATTAATTTCCAGGCTCAGTGTTCCCTCAATTGCAATCCTTCCCTCAAATCCAGCCCCTATCTTTTGCATTGGTTTCATTAAAAAAATTCGGTATTCCTAAAATGTGGATTTCCTCCAATATCTTCTACTTTGCAAACTCCAGAACTGTTTTGGCCAATAAATTAAAACCCAGGGAAGAACTGACTGTTAGCTAAGGCTTCAGACATGCAAAGCGCACAACCCTAAGAAACAGCAGCATCTGGGACAGGAGGCTCCCATTAGTTGACATGAGGATGGCATAGGTTTTAGAGATCAAACACACACAACAAGCCAGTGGTGGCTTACTGGATGGAATGCATAATTGAGCCAGGACCCAGACTAGGGAGCCACCTCTTCCTCTAGCTCGCGTACATTTATTTCACACCACCTCAGGCCACTCACAGCTTGCTTACCTGCTCATTGTTGCTCTCCCACCATTCCCCATACTCCCTTTGGGGGTGAAACACTCTATTTCCGACTTGTGCTGGGCCAGTCTCCTGTCTTTGTACCTGGTGAGCATGAACAAGGACAGGAGCAAACAGAAAGATGTGATTGTGTGCTTCACTGCCAGGCCGAGGAAGAGCCGTGACTTCAAACATGGTCACCCCACACCAAAACAAGGATTTCTGCTTCTCACTGTAATGGAGGCTACCTTGGGTTATTTACTTGATGATGCCAATGGTATATGGAAAAATTGGAAATGAGTTTGTAGCTTGGGGGTTAAAACAAACACAGTATACGCTTTACCTAACGGATTGATCTGTAAATTCATCACATTCTTTAATCAATGGCAAAAAGAATACAATCCCTAGCATCTAGAAGAGATGATAGTCAATAAGGATTTGTTTAACGCTTACCATGCATCAGAGTTTGTACTAGAGCTTTACCTAAACTTTTTCCTGTCAGCAGTCCTGTGATAGAGGCTCTGCTATGGTTATTTCCATGTTACTGAAGAAGAGATGTAAAATTGCAAAGATTAAGTAAATTGACAAAAGACAAACAACAAGTTGTTAATTTGAGCTTTGAATGCAAAGTCAAAGTTTGGAACCCAACTGTAGCCTTCCATCTTTAAGTTTTTGCAACTAAACTATGTAAACTATGTTATTATTTCACCTTACTGAGGATAGGATATCTGAATTTATTTTACATACTGGTAATATTAAAAGAAAAAGGCCTCTTTTATATTTATGAAAGTTCTTATAAACATTGAAAGTATGAAAGTCAGCCAGGCAGTGGTGCCTCACACCTTTAATCCCAATACAGAGGCTGGAGGCAGAGGCTGGTGGATCTCTATGAGTTCAAGGCCAGCCCCGTTTACTAGCACTAGTTCCAGGACAGGCTCCAATGCTATAGAGAAACCCTGTCTCAAAAAAAAAAAAGGTTTGAAAGTTAGCTTTGGATGGCCCATAATTTGGACTGTGCCTCAAATCCATTTTGTAGCAGAACCAATCGCTCACCTCCCCAAAATGTTGTGTTGCCTAAAATGAGCACTGCAATCCCTTTAACATGAATCTACAAGGTGTAGAAGATGAGCCCTTTTGAGGGCTCTTTTGAGATGGAATGAAAGCTTGTGTAGAAATCGTCTTACTCATTGTTTAAATCTGTGGAATAAGAAGAGAAATTGTCAGTTCTGGCTTCAAATAAGGAACGTCAGGCTGACATAACTGACTTTGCCAAAATCACAAGCCAAACCAATAGAAAACAACTTCCGGGATAGCTTTCAAGGTACAAGGCTTGAAAGTATGTACTTTGTTCCATGTGCCTTTGGCCTGATGTGATGCCTGGCATAGATCATGCAACGCAAAGGGAGTTGCCATGAGAAGACTTGTTTAGCCTACTTTAGCCATGTTCTCTTTGGTCTCTTTTTTCCTGCTATCTCACAAGTAAAAGGATATAAAACAAAAATGGCCTTGAGGGAGAAGTCTTAGGATTTTTCTACTTCCAAAGTGTTAACACTGTTTTGCGTTTGAATGAAAATAGATCCTTACATCAAATTCAATGGAGATAATGGATTAACTTATGAACTGGATGTTAGTTGAGCAGATATAATCCATAAGCCGTGGGCTTATATGCAACCTGTAAAGATAATCACCAAATCTTGCCTTAGCAGGTTCCCATAATGATGGGAGAAGGAAGAGAAGAATAAAGACACACGTAACTGTAGAGTAAGGTCATGCCGAAGAGGAAAAGGATATGTTTAGGAAGTGGACACTGGGGCAATGGCAGACAGAGGGGTCTTTATTTTATGAAAGAAGTAAGTTAGAAGGGAAGCCAATTACCTGCCATTGGACAACACTTCATATATCAGCACTTAATACTTGCTTTTTATTTGTGAATTGGATGGTATCACCAAAATATCATTGTACAGCTGTCACTGTAAAATCGCATTACTGGAGTACTAAATTTATTATGGCCTTACAATTCTTACAAAGGGACCTTAAGATATTCTTCAAAATCTTCTCTTAGGTTAATAACCAGTTGTTTAGCTACAATTTTATTGCTGGAAATAGGGCCTGCGTCTGCCTCTTTCTCCCTAGCTCTTTGGCTTTACATTGCTCTTCCTCTCCCACCACCTCCCTCTTTCTCTGTGCATGCATACATTCTGGTTTGAACCTAAGGCCTTATAAATTCTAATCACTTGTTTTGCTGTTGAGATGCAGCCTTGTTCATCATGAAATAATTTTATGTAGAAAAATTTGAAACTTTACTATGGAAATGGCGCTAATGGAGAGGGAGAATAAGTTTAAAGAGTAAATAGATAGGAATACACTCTTCCAGAAAACATCATTTATCATTATAAATCTGTCCCAATGGTACAGCAAAATTTATGTTTTCTTCAACTAACTTTTCTTTTTTGGAAAATAAGTATGGCAGAACTGGGAAAGATGATAAGGAAGGAAAAAATATTCCTTAGTCAACAAAATACAAATTTAGCAAGTTTTTGAGTGGGGGGCATTTGATGCACTGAGAGGAGAAATCACTCAATGTCTCAGAAAAATTAGAGAGGCTGTGGAGTTGGCCATTAATAAAATGCTTCAAATGCAAGCATGAAGACCTTAGTTAGATTCCAGCACCCACAGGAAAAGCCATAAATAGTGATTTATGACTATCGTTTAAATCCTGAGGAGGTGGAATGTAGTGGCGCATACTGTACTGTCAATACTGGGAAGGCAGAGAGAGAACATGCCCTAAACTCATTGGCTCTCTAGACTAGTCCAATCTGTAAGTCCAGGTCTTTGAGAAACCCTGTTGCTAAAAACAAGGTGAACAACCCCTGAGGAATGATACTCTAGGATGATTCCAGGCCTCCAACATGCAGGCACACACATGCACAATCCCAGAAAGTATTTTTTATCTCAGTAAGTGAGGGAGGATTTTAAGATTCCTTAGGAATAAACCTACACACTCAGAGAATTCATTAGAGTGTACAAAACAAAACTATTTTGTGTGTACCTCATTGGCAACGAAGAAGTATTCTATGAATAAATGATAAGTTAGAAGTTATCAAATGTCTGTCAAGACTTTGTTGCTATTATTTGTCTTTTTTGCTTTATTTTGTGGTGCTGGACATTGGCGCTCAAGACCGACCCATGCTAGGATAACGTCATACTACTGTATTGTAGCTCCGCCCAACTGAAACAATTTTATAGATTTGGGTCAAGAGACAAAGGATAAGAAAAAGGTGAAGATGTTTAAACTAAGAAATAAATTTTGTATAGTTTTGAGGTAAAATAATTGTAGAAAAAAAGGCAGACCATGCTTTTTTACTACAGGGTGGTAGTGTTGTGCTGAATCTCTCATGAATGGTGTTCATGCCCTTAAAGCAGAGACTACAGAAGATATCCCACTTCCACATGGTGAGGCCACATACAAAAAAATTATAAAAATTCAAAGTTATGATTATTTCAAAATCTTCACAATCTGTCATTTGGATAGTTAAATTTTTGCTTGAAGAATAAAGTTTATCAGATGTAAGAGTACTTTCAAACAACTACAGCCCTGAATTTCTATAAGAATAACATGCCAGGAACTTGGAAACACTGAAAAATTTGATATTTTATTCATTGTTACTGAATGATATCCTAAAATATTTTTATTGAACAAAAAAATTTAGAAGGTGAGCATAAATTTGGAAAGATGACATGGTAAAGGTATCTTGGAAGAGTTGGAGAGGGGCAGTGAGGGATGGATGAGATCAAAATAAATTGTATATATGTATGAAATTTTCAAAGAATATATTAAGAAAAATAATTAACATCCACCAGATATTGGATATGGGAAGGTCTTGATCTTTTCAGTCAGTTCTTAGAACTGTGAGAAGCAAATCCTGTTTATAAGCAGCTCAGTTGTGATAATATCATTCTGTGATAATAGTCTGTATAACTAAGACCAGCAAGTAGTTGATGGAGTACGCAGGGAAAACAGAAACAAAAAAAGGATGAAAATAGTGTGTTGTGGGACAATGGTTTTGTATCCAGTAAAGGTTTTGTCACTTGTACTGGTTTAATAAAATGCTGATTGGTCAGTAACCAGGCAGGAAGTATAGGTGGGGTGACCAGAACAGGAGAATTCTGGGACGATGAAAGTCTCAGTCTGTTATTGTCACCCAGACCAGGAGGAAGCAAGATGAGAATGCCTCACTGAGAAAAGGTATCAAGCCATATGGCTAACACAGACAAGAATTATGGGCTAATTTAAGATGTAAGAANATAAAATGCTGATTGGTCAGTAACCAGGCAGGAAGTATAGGTGGGGTGACCAGAACAGGAGAATTCTGGGACGATGAAAGTCTCAGTCTGTTATTGTCACCCAGACCAGGAGGAAGCAAGATGAGAATGCCTCACTGAGAAAAGGTATCAAGCCATATGGCTAACACAGACAAGAATTATGGGCTAATTTAAGATGTAAGAAGCCTGAGCTAGTAGGCCAACCAGTTTATAATTAATGTAGACTTCTGTGTGTTCCTTTGGGACTGAATGGCTGCAGGCCTGGGAAGAATAGAAACCTCTGTCAACAAATGCCACCAATATGGACAACTGTATCCATATAAAACCTGAGTTTGGGAAGTAATGCCAGACACAAAAGAACAGAGTTAAGCACAGCTTCTTGGTAGCAGCGTTTTGTCAGGTGGGCTCTGTTTGATAGAGGCCAGTGCATCTCATTTAAGAGAGGCTTCCTGACTCAGTTTTAGCTGCAAAAACTTTTCAGCTCTTAACACTTAAATGGTGTTTATGAGTAGCCAACACCCTGCTTCCTGGTGGTGGCAGGGACCTTGAAACTCCATAGAGTTGTGGCAATAAACGTGGCTCCAGACAGTACCTCTGCCTTAAAGCTAGACTCTCAGAAAGCTAAGGAATGGGGTGGATCCAGCCATCAAAGCCATGGTTTTAATCCTTGCCATATTGCATAGCAAATTAAAAACTCAAGTGGTCAGAAAAAAAGAGATATACACTGAAGATATATTCAGATTCAAAAAAACCTGTAAACAGTTTACAGTTGTTTAAAAATATATGTAGGCTTGAGAGATAAAAGAAAAAGGATAAAGTCCTTTAAATAAAAAGAAAGAAAGAGAGTAGTTGGGTGTGGCTCCATACACCTTTAATCCCTGCACTTGGGAGGCAGAGGCAGGCCGATCTCTGTGAGTTCAAACACAGCCTGGGCTACAGAGTGAATTCCACGTCAGCCAAAGATACACAGAGAAATCCTGTCTCAAAAAAACAAAAATTAAAAATAAAAATAAAAGAAATAAAGTTTAAAATAAAGCCACGTAAAGATGGAAATTACACATAAAGTCTGGATACTGTGTTGTCTTTGAATTGTTTGATGGCTGAGGAAGGAGCAACAGCTGCTAAAAGAAGCCTGAGCTAATAGGTCAACCAGTTTATAATTAATGTAGATCTCTATGTGTTTCTTTGGGACTGAATGGCTGCAGGACTGGGTGCGACAGAAACCTCTGTCAACAATAGTAAAACCACAAAGCTAAGAAATTCAGATAGAAGATGCTGCATCCCTTTACAGCCTCCCTAGCTTTGGATCTAGGCAGTCAAAAGGTGAGATAAACTGTGATGTCCTGTGCCTTTGAGTAACATTTGTAGTCTTCTAAACAGCTTTTCCTGCACCATATGAGTCCTTCAGAAAGCTTCTCCCCACCTTTCAAACCAAGTGCTCGTGGCTAAAAAAGCTTCTATTCCAGCTTTCTACCCAGGGCCTCACAGTTGGTGAGACTTAGAAATGGGGATGGAAATCACAGGGTCTTTGCTGACATCTTACTCTTCCCTTATTTTGTGCTGAGAAAAACTTAAGTAGTCTGATAATGCATTTGAGATACCAGAAAGGTCATATATGAAGGCAGCAGTGTGGGCTTAATTGGCCTAGGTTTTGAGCACAGTATAAACTGATTTTTTTTCTAAAGGTCAAATTTGACTACATAATGGCCAAGTAGGAGAAAAGCCACTCTCCAGGCTTCCTCTTAACATACAAACAAAATGCCAGTCCATCCCCTAGGGATCACTTAGACAGAAAAGCAAAAAGTCTGCAATGTTCAAAAAAGGCATCACTGAAGAGAACTGGTAATAAGCAGTACAGGACCAGCACAGCATCCTAAGACAGAGAGCGACGAGGGATGCAAGACTCCAAAACCTCCAAAATATTTCCAGGAGTGCCAAAGGGAAGTCCAAACCAAACTTCAAAGTAAAGTTGATGAGAGAAAAATTATAGATGAAGACACATGGAAAAGTATTAATGATCTCGAGTTTAGAAGGAGTAAGGACCCAATTTAAAAAGCTCTCACAAGTGTAGCATTGCAGAATAACTCTCTGGTCCTTAAAATTGTGTGTATTCATACATGAGGAAATACATTAGAATGACTTACCAAATATTTCATAAATTGTGTAGATTCCATACCCATTCATGTAGAG
>LOJH01037896.1:15282-26639 GCA_001685095.1 Ellobius talpinus | reverse complement strand
AAAAAAAAAACTTTAGGTAGTATGTCTTTTTATTACTGAATTGTAAGTTTTTTATTCTCCAGTCTGATATAAGCCTTTGTCCTATGTATGCTGCTATGATTTGAATGTGCCCTTTAAAGTTCATGTGCTTAATCCTCAATGTTGTAATGGTGAGAGGTGATTAGGTTAATGGATCAGTATCTTTATCATGGGAGTGGGTTTGTTATTTCAGGATTAAGTTTCTGATAAAAGGGTGAAAATAATCAACCTCTCTCTCTCTCTGCTCCATCATCAATGTCATGCTTTCACCATGCTATGACACTGTAAGAAGGAGGCCCTTGCCAGAGGCAATCCCCTGTGAATTTTGTCTCCATAACTATCAAAAAATAAACCTCAATTCTGAATAAATTATTCAGTTTCAGCATTTTCTTCTAGTTGGTGGCTTTTTGTTTTCTTTAAAATATCTTTTCAAAAAGTTCAGGACTTGATGAAGTCTGACTTATCATTTTTTTCCTCTTACACCTCATGCTTTTGAATATTCTAAGATACCATTTTCTACTCAAGGTCACAAAGATTTTCTTAAAAATTCCCAAGTAGCTTTTATGCACAGGCAAAGTTGAGAACTACTAGTCTGTGGGGAATGTGACCTAGCTTTTTAAATTTAACCTGAGTTTCTGCCAGAGAAAATTAGAGCACTAAAAGCAAATTAAGAATATAGTTAACTGGAAAAACAAGGGTACAATCAAGATCCATAGGACATCTTTTCTGAAGTGACCAGCTTCCAAGCTTAATTGTCTGTCAAGAGCCAGAATAAATGAGCTGGAAAAAAAGCAGAGCCAGAAGTGTTTTACATGTCACCCACAAGGTAGAAGGAGGAAGTCAACAAAATTTCTACCTTCCCTCTGAGGGAAACAGCATACCCACATACTGATAAAATGAGAAAAATTATTATTCTTCCATGTGGGGGTGAGAGTCACCATTTTTGAAGCTACCATTTTAAATAAACTAAGGTGGTAGTAATAATATTTGTTCAAACTTTGCTTCCAACAGGGGTCAGACAGACTTAGCTTTCATTCAATTGAGGAGATGTCAGGAGCACCAAATAGATTCAAGTTTCCCTAGAATCCTAGACAAAGTGGGTCTGTTTCTTAGCTGTGGACAGGAGGCTACTTTCCAGATGTTATATTTAGCATAAAGGAATCTCCAACACAACTTCATGCAAAATATATAGTATGTCCCAGTAGGTATAACCACAAACCAGAGTGTCAGCAGGGAGTATCCTTAAGAGGGTTCAGCAGCATAGAGGGGCCAATTGTGTAGCCAAATTGACAACCCAAACCAGTTGAATTAGCTATGAGCCTGATTCTTCTCTGTACCTCATATTTAATGAGCCTTTGTTTCCCTTCTTCCTAGCAAATCTATACCTGGGGAGAAAAACATGCTGCCTATTTCATGACAACTCTGAACCGCTAGCCCACATCACGTAAAAGTAACAACAGAGTTAATGTTTTGGGGAGGTTTGTGTACAAAAGAAAATGTTAGTTTCTAGATGACTTTCCAGATCCAATGGCAAAGAGTAAGGCCTCTTCCTTGCACACCATAGCTACAGCTTCCTGAGAGAATGTGTAGATGAAAGCACTAGCTTCTAGATCCAGATGATAGAACTAAATTACCAGCCTCAATGCATCTTTTGCTTAATGTCTTTGATTAAGTTTCCTCTTTTATAGAGATAATAATAATAACTACAAATACATTGTAAGGACTAAAGGTGATAATATATGTGAAAATGTTTAGCATAATACTCGGCACATATAGATGATTTTTCTTTATCACTACACTTTATAGACTAGCATTAAAACATAGCCATCCTCAGTAAAATCAGAAATAAAAGTACCTTTACTGAAGCCAGTGTCTGTGAAGAAATTGATTTTATTTTTGCTACTAGATACAAATAATTGATTTTATTTTTGCTACTAGATACAAATTTACTGGTAAAACAAAAGACACTGTCTATGCTATGATTCCACTGTGCTACGTCTTGGTTGCTGGTCACTATAAGAGCCTCTGAAATGATGCGTCTTTCCTCAACAAATGTGGCCTTTCTACTGCATAAGACAGCTCGCTCCATACTCACACTCCACTTGTATTTGTCTTTATCTCAGGGTCTACAACCTTTCAGAAAAAATCTATAGTGTAGGACAGAGGTACCATGAAGATCTATAACCCAAATTGGTTTTTTTTTGGGGGGGGGATGTTGTTTCTATCTTTAGAGAACTGAAGCATATAATGAAGTTCAGGTCTTGAGCTCAGTTTCTCAAAGTTAGCACCAAATCCAGCATGAGAAAGGTCCCTTGGATATGGTCTCTGATCTTATTCATCTTTTATGAAGCACAAAGCATCATAAAACAGAAAAGATGGTCTCTTATCTGATTTCTATCTTTATCAGTGGAGGTCTAATTCTTCAGGTGCAATAGATTCTACAACAAGATAGCAGAAAACTGGGATTTGAAGAATGTGTTTTTGCCTAGAACTAGAAAGCAGAAAGGCTCTCACCCAATTCAAACAGAATGAGTCTTTTCTTATCTATTAGCTAACTTGGTAGAGAGTTCTTTGCATTCACTGGGACCCCAAGGGGAAGAGAAAAGAGATGGATCACCTTTTAGAATAATAAACACTGGTTGTTCCATAATCCTATTTATATCTCAATTAGTAATAATATATTGAAACCAAGTTACAACAACCAAGAAACAGTCTTATGATCTGCATTTATACAATTATAAATATAATATGATTAAAGGCAATAACAAGAGAAACCAGGCCAAGTCTGCAATATTGCATGATTCTATTCATACAAAATATGAATCTATGTACAACCAAAGTTTGCTATTAGAAATAAGTGCTGTGGCTGCTCCTAGGGCATCCGGAATTGGGAAAGGAAGATGCGTCTTTTGGAATACTGAAATGTTTTGATTCCTGATCAGGGAGCTGCTTACATAGGTGTATTCTGTTTGTGAAAATGTACTAAACTACAACCTTATCATATGTTTGTTTTTTTTCTATGACAGTGGTTCTCAACCCAGGGTTAAATGACCTTTCACAGGGGTCATTTAAGACCATCAGAAAACATAGATATTTACAATATAATTCCTAACAGTAGCAAAATTACAGTTATAAAGTAGCAATGAAAATAATTTTATGGTTGGAATCACCACAACATGAGGAACTATATTAAAAGGGTGCAACATTAGGAATGTTGAGAACCACTGTTCTATGAAGTATCATAAACAGTCTTGAGAATTTTTCTTTACATAATCAATGTAAGACCACAGTTTACAGAGGTCAACCCTGAGGTCCTGGTTAGTAATGTTATTAATGGAAGGATTTTTCTTTCTAGAGGTTAACATGCCTCAGGTCTCTGGTGAAATGTAGATGGGTACTTGAGGAGCCAGGAATACTAATAGCTTTGATATCTGGCTATTGCTACCACAGACTTCTCTGAAATGTGGAGAGGCTACAAATCTCTCTCAGCTAATTTCTCTCTGTAATGAAGAATGTCCCCCATAGTCTTGGACATTTGAGCACTTGATCCCCAGCTGTTGGTGCTATTTGGGATGTTTAGGTGCTGCAGCCTTGCTGGAGGAACTAGTCATTGGGGTATGCTTTGAGAGCAAAGCCTCACTCCACTTCCAGTTTAATCTCTGCTTCACACTTGCATGAGAGATTTGAGTTCTCAGCTCCCTGCTCCTGCCACCATGCCTGATGTCTACTTCCACGCTTCTCCACCATAATGGACTGCTCTACAACCATATGTCCAATAAGCCCTTCTTTCTATAATGTGCCTTTCACCATATTGTTTTATCACAACAACAGAAAAGGAACTAATATACTCCAAGACTATAAGAAAAGGAAGCCAACAGACTGCCTGAAATTGAGTTAGGCAAACACCTCTCATGGAAGTACTGTTCTCAGATGAACAGAGAAAATGGAGGCAGAAACCACCAGTTTTGCAGGGCTGTTTAAGACATTCTAAGCAAGCTGGGTGGTGGTGGCACACAACTTTAATCCCAGCACTCAGGAGGCAGAAGCAGGCAGATCTCTGTGAGTTGGAGGCCAGCCTGGTCTACAAGAGCTAGTTCCAGGACAGATAGGACTATTACACAGAAGAAACCCTGTCTCAAAAAAAGATAGTCTAATCAGGTGTTAAGGTCACAAAGAGCAAAAGAGATTACAGCTGAGAGTCCATCTTAAAAAGTTATTTCAGTCACAGAAACATACATTACTGTGTGTTATAGAGAATTTCAGATTAGCAATAAGTAAGCTAGAGCAGATGCTGGAAACCACAGAGATGGTACTAAGTGCCCCGAACAGCAGGGTCACAACAGACTGTCAGTGAGTGTTGACAGGAGTTATCTTTCCCTCTTTTTCAGTTGTTATACCCTCAATACCCCACCTCTAAACACAGAGACTGCCTCTTCATAGATGCAGTTAAATACAGAATAGTCTTTTGTTCAGGCAAGTAAAAATGGAAGAAATCCTGTACTACTTCCAAGTCTAATCAAACCTGAAACACTGTCCAATGTTAAAAACTAGGAAATTGATTAAGAGCTACAACCACATCAATGACAATTCTGATTATTAAACTATTTTCTCACTTAGCCTATAATCTTAATACTGGATGTTGTCATCTAGAAGTCAGCAAATAAATAGCTGTATATATCCTCTCCCTGTGACATTCACTTTCTGGAAATTCTCTGGGGAATGTCAGACATGGTATATGTGATGGTTTGAATAAGAATGGCCGCCAGAAGCTCATAGATTTGCATGCTTGGTCATTAGGGAGTGGCACTACTTGAGCAGGATTAGGAGGTGTGATCTTGTTGGAGTAGATTTGGCCTTTTTGGAGGAAGTATGTCACTGGGGGGTGGGCTTCATGGTTTTAAAAGACCAGCTCAGTCCTAGACTCTTTATTTTCCTGCTGTCTGTGAGTTTGGATGTAGGCCACTTCTCTAGCACCATGTCTGCCTGTGTGGCACCATGCTCCCCACCAGATGAAAATGGACTAAACCTCTGAAACTATAAGCAAGCTCCAATTAAATACTTTCTTTTATAAAAGCTGTTGTGGTCATGGTGTCTTTTCACAGCAATACAACCCTGATTAAGACTGCTACTTTGTACAGTATTCAGGGTCTCTGCTAGCATTTATAACCAAGTCTCATGAAAGAATGACTCTACTGAGAGCTTAAGAAAGGGGGGTTCCTGAGTTCCCAAGAGGCTAGTTCCAGTACTAATAGGAAAAGGGGTATTTGACAAAAATGTCTTAAGTTTATGACAATTATTTTCAGCTTTTCTTTGGTCAAATTTCTCAATCTATATGCAATAAATTAAGTAACAATCAAGTTTCAGAAAGCAGTAAGGTGTCCATGCTGAGAATAACCAAATCTTGGAGTCCAACTGACTAAGACAGAAACTAAATTCAAAATATAAACATATAGGAATTGGTAAGGAAACTAGATGAGGAAAACATGACACAACACTAAAGATCCTTAGGTCCCAAGAGTTTTGCAAAGCACAAAGGAAGCTCCCAGAACAGTATCAATACATAAAGCTTATGGTTAATGGTGCTGATCCACGACTGTGTCTTCCCAGGATTATCAATTCAGCTTAGAAGGTTAAAACGTTTGCCACTTCAAATATTCTTTTTCTTTAAGACTATGTGGTATAGAATGGTCAGTGGAAAACCTGCTAAGTGAAAGAAAATATTCTTTCTCTTATTTATGAAGCCGTGCCACTGCTCCAGCCAAGAACCTTTGTGACTAGGGACATATATCCATATACCTTTTTAAAGAGTCTTCCTGAGTCCTCGCTGACTTGAACAAATCGAGGAATTATATTATTCAGGTAGATGTCACTCAGGGTGGTATGATCCCTGCTCTCCCGCTTCACCTGGTTTAAGAGGAGGTTCCAGCAGTTTACTGGAGAGAGGACATTCTGGTCTTTCCTGCAGGGAAATGGAACAAAAAAATTAAGTGTTAGTAAGCAGGCAGGGCCAGCAGCTATGATGATAGTACATATCACAAAAATCACAGTAATCAAAGCAGAAGCAGAAACAAAGCTATCTTCCCTAAAGCCTACTGTTATGATTTGAATGGGAAATGCTCCCTGCCCCAGGCACAAATATTTTTGTACTTTCTGTACCCCAGCTACTATTTGGGGAGGTTGAGCTTAGCTGGAGGAACAGGGTCGCTGCGGGAATGAGCCTTAAGGGGTATAGGCCAATTCATTTTAATGATTAGAAAACTGAAGCTCACAGGAATTGTCATTCTCTCACATCCATAAAGAGCAAGGGGAAGTCAGAGTCCACAGTTCTGTATTGTCTGACTAGAAGGCATCAGACTGTCTCTCCACAGTACACATCTTAGAGTTATGTCATCTGGTCATCAAAGTTAAAGAGTTTATCTATCAGAGGGGCTGGAGGGATGGCTCAGTGGTTAAGGGACTGGCTGCTCATGCGAAAGACCTGGGTTCAGTTCGTAAGGCCCACAACAGGTAGCTCACAACCACTCCTAGCTCGGACTCCAGGGGATCGGATCGGATCCCTCCACATCCATGGGCACCTGTACTCATGTATATAAACCCACACATGTACACATACACATAATTAAAAATAATTTTAAAAATTACCTTATCAGAGACAAAAACTATAGAATACTACAGACTAAAACCTCTACAAGTTTGCCCACAATAGGATTCCATAGAAGCAACGTTGAAGATATCTGCCATAAAAAAAATTCATAGAAGACTCTCTAGTTCCATGTAACACATATAAAGAGGGTTGTTTTGGACAGCACTGACTAAGCCATTATCTCAAGTCCCATATAATTAAGAAAACAACTGTATTTGAATATATGTATTCCTAACATTCATGCTTTGGTAGAGCAATAAAGTTCTAAGTCTTTATTCAAATGAAAACGTGATTCCCAAAGCATATCAAGTACCTGCTCTGTCTGCAGTACTAATCTGAACAGATAGATAGCTATACACCTTGAAGTTGGGTTTCTTTTAGGAGAGAAAAGAGAAGTAGGATTCATTTACGGTGCCCTTTACATTGCTGTTTAAATCCCACAACTAGTCAAAAGGTGAGCTGCAACACACTTCAGTTTGGAAAATAAGCAAATCAACGAGGCATTTTTTTCATAGTGGTATAGCAAGGCCCTACAGAACAGGAAGCTCCACTGGAAGGGAGCACAGGAAGGCTCTGCTGGATGGCTTCCTGCTCTAGTAGTTTTGCAGGCTTCTTTGATTTGGAGTAGATAAAACTGAGGGAACTTCATTTGGTTAGGAGATTAAAATTTGTCTTTATATCTTTTCCATCTAGCATTTGTTAGTACAATGTCTCTGCTTTCCCTGTTCTGCATCCCCCACCCCACCCCCAGTCTCAGGCTGTATAATGCCAGGACATCTAAAGAAAGGGGCATGCATCCCTTAGGAATGTACTGAACACAGCTGTGAACCTCTAAATATTAATCCCTAAAAAGTAGACAAATATCCAAAAGTATTTTTCTTATTAAAAAAAAATTCAGGAAGATCAAGATAATACCACACCATGTTGCAGAAGAGATGACTAATCAAAAGAAAGGAAACCCAGAAAGTCATAAGCCAGTGTGCACCTACAGAAGGGATTATCCTACAAACATACTGGACAAGATAAACCCATGGAACTGAATCATGAACATTAATTTGAAGACACAAGCCCAGTTTTTCTTCCTCAATAGAGATTAAAACTATGGATGCTCAAACATTTAACAACAGATGGCTAGAAGGATTTCTAAGATGGCTAAGGAAAAAACAGCTCCATAATCATAAAATCTCTACATTATATATTACCACACCCCTCATATGTCCTATTGTTGTTTCAATAAACTGACATACAAAATCAGCACTTGTCCCATCAATTTTCTACCAGCTCATCTACAAAATGGATAGTGCCCCATGGAGCTCCTGAAAGATCTTCAATAGATCACTGCTAAGTTCCCAGAAGCTCCTCCAGTTGGGAATGGCAGTTAATTAATAACAACTACATTTGTGGCTCTGCAGAGCAGAAGTTTGGTGTTAGTGGATGGCTTGAGCTTCCGCATGGCTGTACTGAGGTTCCCTTCTGGGTCCACAATCTATTATTTGCCCTTTCTCAAGGCTGTTGTAGATCAGCTGAGATGACGGATGCAAGAGAACTTTAGCAACACAAAACACTATGCAAATGTGAGAAATATTATTATTTTCATTTCCAGACAAATGAAGACTTAGCTTTTATCCATTTCCAACATGTTCCTCAACAGGCACTGGGCCACAGCCAAGAAAGCAGCCTGCTAAAAGTGCATAACCCTTAGCAAATCACAGTTGGGATAAGACAGTGACAGGCAATTAACCAAGCAGCTGTGTCTGGGAAGACATGAGAGATATACCAAAAGGGAATCAGACTTCAGTACTCCACTATAGTTTCCCAAAGAGACAAGGTAGAACAATAGTCCTGTGTTCCTCAGTGGGTACTGGGTGCTGAGGTTGACAAAGAATTCAAAGGGAGCCCAGAATCCCAGAAGCACCAGCAACTTCCTAAGCCCCATAGCAGAATCCCTCTCAGACCTGCCAATTTCTAAAAAGCTGGCAATTATCAATGCATCTAAGAATATAATTTCTCACTTTCAGATAACAGTTCTGCAATGACAGACTAAACTCTGAATGAGTTAAATTCATCATTCAGTATATGTTATTAAGTATCCAATGAGAAAGATAAAAAACAGGTATATGCATGATAAAAGAACTCATTTAGTGATGGTTTGACAGCAAACTAGTGATAAGAAAGAAACTGAATACAAGAAATAAAATAAATAAAAAATGCAATCCTAAATTCCCTCCTGGCACTTTGATTAAAATGAAATGAACTGAAGCAGTCAAAGAGATTATTTTATTCAGATGAGTGTTATTAGCCTTTCTGGCTTATTTTCTTTATTATGCATTTTGCTGATGTTGACAGAAACAGGCAACCTCGATAGAGGAAAAGCTGCAGCGGATTTGTGGTCTGACAGCACTGTGCATAAAATCAGACCCTTGCTGACCCAGATAAGCCAGAGGACGGATTGGATTAGCTAGGAAAGGTGTTAAAAAAAGAGGAGAGAATTTAAAAATCAAATCACCAAGGCAGAAACTGACTTAAAAAGATTCTGCCTATAATGGTAGCTGCTGGTTGTGTGTCACAGCAGTACAGTGGCAGCCTGAAGGTACCTTTCAAAGACAAGTGGGCAGACAGGGGCTGGGCATATTTCTCTGGATTTATCACAGCTGTGGCTTCAGTTCTGCCAACAATGAGATCAGAGTAGGAAAGCTCAGAGACAGGAACAGAGAATTACCGAAAGCAAAACCAATATACACTATGTGAAGAAAGAAGCTCTCAAAATTTCAAGTTAGAGCCACATACTTGCCTAGACAGATGATTAGAAAGGATTCAATAAACTGTCTACGTGTCTTACTTAAAACAATCTAACTGCCCCCTCTAATCAGGTTTGGGGGAAGAGCTAGAGCAAATGGGATTCTTGTAGCTCTGGAGTACTTCTGTGGAGTTTAGCTATAACCTTGGGAGAGAGGCATGCTTTCCTTTCCCTCCTTCCAAACTAGGAATCTGCTTTGAAGTAGACAACTGGACCAATAGTATCTTACACATCTGCTAAATGTTTAGCAACCACTTACTGAGTGCATATGAGACCACAGTTCTTTTGGGTTAAAACAGAGAACTAAGCAAGGTCCTAAATATGATCCTACAGAGACTCTGCCTTCCCTTCAACCACTCCACAGCACATTGACCTCAGGGGAGAGGAGACAGCTGGAGGCTCTTCCCATCATTCAAGACAGTTCAGTGGGTACCCTGAGAACAAACATGAGGTCTACTCCAAACCCAATCTCTGCCATCCCAAGCTCTTGCCTAGATTTCTGACATCTTATTTCTGGTTCCTTCTGAGTTTCCAATCTCTTTTTATTTCATTCATTCACTCAACAAAAAATGAATAGTTAACAATGGCCAAACCCTGTTCTGTGGACTAGGGCTAAAAAAAGGTTCATCATTCTTATTTCTTATATTAATCCATATTGTGGACTTCTTAGATCTAAAACATGGCTTCTTCCTCCTAAACTGTCCTTGTGGGTGAAACCCCCATCTTGTTTATATTGGTCTTGCTGTTTGTGTATATATAGAAGAGCCCATTGAGAAATGCTCATTTGACTAAATTAGAAGGTCTGTCTTTTCACAGCCTTCTTTATGACTTCTGCAGACCTGGAGTCTTCCCCTTCTTTACCCAACTCTCCTTGGATACTATAGCTATGATCTAAATACTGGTGAACATAAACTATGAACTCAACTTCTGTCATTTGAACGTTAAACATACCTCTCTGAAGGCACAACAAAATAATCAATGATCAATACTATACATAGTTTATTACTACAATCCTAGAATTTGGAGGGTAGAGGCGGGAAAATTGCTGCAAGTTCCAGGCTAGCTAGAACTATACAATGATACCCTGACTCAAAAAATATAGTGACCCATCAAAAGGCCTGAAGAATAAATAGTCAACAGAATTAAAATATAGCAAGGAAAAGATACAGTAAAGATATGAACAATGACCAAAGACACAAAATCATTTGGCTTCTCAACTGAAAAGTTTATAATTATTGTTATTGAATTTTTAGTTGGATCCACATGTTCTATATAGGAAAATCTGTGAACAATTATACAATTATATCTTTAGTTTTTCCCTCTCTAGTTAATTAAGATGTCACCAGAAGCCTTGTAAGTAATGACAACTATATAGAGAAAATCACTGATGTGTTAGCAGATTTTTAAAATAAATAAAACCTTGGAAGATGGTTGAGACACACTGCCTGGCTCAGTTCTGGTCATTCACGCTAGAGAAAAAAAGTACCTACATGTACCAAAATAGAATGGCATCATTCTGAAATTCACACACTATTTCAAATCATCAAACGCTCCCTTCAGGAGCAGACATCTTCCAGGCACCAGACACAAATACAGAAATTTGATATATAGCCAGTAAGTTACTAATTTCCAGCCAGAAGGAGTTATGTATGTCAAGTACTAACAACTCATTGGTAAAAAAGGGCATCTCTAAATACATGTTCTTGGGACAAAGAGTCCCTTTGTATGACTCATGATAACAATGAGGAAAAGAGTTTGAAGCCAAAGATAAATGGAACAAAGTCATTCAGTCCTCAGAGCAGCTTCATATACCATTACTATTTCTTTTTTTTTTAAGATTTATTCATTTATTTACTATGTACACAGTGTTCAGCCTCCATGTATGCCTGCAGGCCAGAA
>LOJH01037896.1:0-15168 GCA_001685095.1 Ellobius talpinus | reverse complement strand
ACCTCTGGAAAAACAATCAGTGCTCTTAACCTCTGAGCCATCTCTCCAGCCCCCCATTACTATTTCTTATATGTTGTATCTCATGTTTATTCTCTGAGTAGCTGCTGAGTGACTGAATATGTATCCCCATGGGCTTGTGTGCTCCAAACCCAGACATATTAATAGCCAGGTTAATACTTCATTAGTGAAACTTTAAAGGGCTGGGTAGTCTAAGAATGTTCTAGTCAGTTTCCAGGTTAGTAGGTCAGATTTTGAGTTTAGTTCCTTACGGAATTTGGATGAATAATGACTCTATTCCAGCAAGGAAGTATTTTGTATAAAGCACCCTAAGACCCAGATTCAGCTGTCACTTGATAGCCAGGTAATCTTAAGTGACAAATGTACTGCGGGCTTCACATTTTCTTTTCCTGTTTAAAAATATAAATGGAAACAACAGATCCAATGCCTAATCATCTGGCTCCTGTTAACATTAAATCAAAGTGATGTTCATGTAAAAGCTTTACTCATAGGAAGTATTCTCCAGCCATGATTCAGTATCACCATCACTTATTACTTTAACAACTGTTATTACTACTTGACAGCCCACTCAATGAATTTGCACTCACAAAACAGCACTAATAAAGTTGTAATTTTCCTAAAGACAAACACACCTCAAACTTCTCAGGTCTTCTCCTAAATGTTACTATCAATTATGATTGCTACATTTAGACTATGTCAGTGCACTAAATAGGACCATGTTTAGCTACTACTAACATATCGCCTGGTTCTAGGGAAATTCCAAGTTCAGTAAATCTGCTGTACCCAACCTTGCCCAGACTTGAAAGGGAAAAAGTTTAAAGTGTAAAGAGAAAAGCCAGAGGGTACAAAAAAAAAAGAATCATGCAATTTCAGGAGTAGAAGAGACTTTCAAGATGGTGTAGAGTCTAAACCAAACCTATCATTTTCCATGGGAGAAAAATGATACTCAGGGATCTTGAGGTCACCCAAATAGTGGTGGAACAAGACAAGGGTCCAGGTCTCTTGATTGGCAGTCATTTTCTTATTGTGATGGTTGCTATATTTCAGTCAAAAAGCCTGAGTTAGTGTCTACAAAGACCTAGTGCTGAAAGAGTTAATGGACAATGCTTGGCTCCCCAGAGCACAGAGCTATTCTAAGACAACACATAACAGGAATACCAAGGGTCCATGAACCCAGAGGGAGCAAAGCTGCTGGTGACTAGTGGCGCCAGAAAACATGTTGACACACTGCATGTGGTTATACATGAAAGGCAAGTGAAGAGAAAACAGTTTTGAATCCCACCCATTCTAATTTGGGACTGGCTCTAGGCACCTACCAGAGGGTTGTGCCATACCCAGCCACTCTGTAAAAGGACCTTTCAGTTCCTTCATTCTCTATTCTGCGGCTTTAGTTAAAATGTTTTCTGCTGTATAAGAACCATAACAGATATTTTAAAAAGAAAACTGTTACAGCACAGTAAGATCCAGGAGTCACTGTAGATGATTTGGATCATTCTAAAATGGAAGATTCTCAATCTGGATTTAAATCCTACTATCAACCATTTCTAAGCAAGCATGTAAACTGCAACTTTCAAGAGCCAGGCTCCTAAGTTCCTAAGAGAGCAGTTTCTCTAAGTGACCTTGCAACAGAATCAATCACCTGGATGCTTGCTTAATCTGTGAACTGGAGTAATGCCCAGGAACCCTCCTTTTAAAACAAGCATTTCAGGTAATTCTGCACACTGCAAAAAAAACACTTTAGAACTAATGTTCTTTTAGGAATGTTTTTCAGTCAATGGAAGAGGAGTCACTAATATAGCTAAAATAATGATTAATTTAAAACTAGCTTTTTTCTCCCCAAACCCCAATAACTAGAAAACAGTAAAGCAGAATAACAAAATACCACACAAGTGTGGTCAGTAGAAAGCATCCTGGGGCTGGCAAGATGGCTCAATGACTAAGAGTGAGTATTGCTTTGTAAAGGACCCACCAATGTCCACATACAGACACATAACTCAGTAATAATTTTTTTCAAAAAACAAGATATCAGTATATACTATATATAGAAAAATTTATCTTTATTTTTGAAAGAGATGTTCTTGGTTAATAATATAAATGCACATTGTCTTGTATTTTTCTGCTCTTTTGTTGATTTGCTTCGTTCTCCTAGCTGTTTGTTTTAATCAGGGTCTCACTATGTAGCCCAGGCTAGTTTAGAATTCATATTCCCCCGCCTCAGTTTCTCAAGTATGTGGATTACAGTTGTGCACAACCATGGCTGGCATATTTGTCTATTTGTATGAGTAGACCTGTGTGTTTCAGCTTATAATACAGATTAGAAGTCTAAGACAATGTCCTAAATTCAAGGAGATGGTCAGATACCCAAACCCCTTTTAAGAATCTGAATATTCTCTTCAAAGTATTTTCTTCCAAAGACGGAAGTGAGGGAGAAAGGAGAAAGAAAATGAATTGAGGGGAGAGGCACTGAAGAGGACTAACTGGGTAAGAAGCACTTGATGTGCAAGTGCAAGGTCCTGAGTTCAGATCCCCAGCATGGGCGCATACACACACACACACACACACACACACACACACACGAGGATGGTGATGCACATCTGTAACCCCAATATTGGGGAAAAGACAGGTAGAGAAAGAAGGATTCTGGGAGTTTGTTTAGCCAGCTAGTCTAGCCAAAAGGTCAAGTTCTAGGTGAGAGAACTTGAGAACTTGTCTTAAAAAAAAAATAACAGGTACCAAGGGATAAAGGAAAACACTAACATTGATCTCTGGCCTTCATATGCTTATGTATGGAGGTGCACACCACCACACACACACACACACACACACACACACACACACACAAAGGAATTGGAAGGAGAGATAAAGCTAGGACAGGATTTGAACACAAACTTCCTAATTTCCATGTAAATAAAGAATTCCCTCAACTTCTGGAAGCCATTCCCTGAGAACCTCTTTTCAGGACAATCCTTAGAAGTGTTTAGTGTTCTGGTCACACTGGGCATCCCATAATTACTACATTTTGCACTATCTTCTTCCTGACACTCTACAGTTGACAGCCACCATCTTTGTTGTACATCTGAATAATAAACAGTCCCACTATGTGGATTTCTTCTCATATTTACAGTGACTAGAAATGCTGAGCTAAACAAACTTCTAAGGAACATGGAAAGAAAGAGGTTAGCAAGTTCCAAGAAGAAAGATTTTGAAAATGATTGTTTCCTAAGTGACATGCTTGATATCTACAGGAAGTACCTACACACACTAGGCAAGGCAGGCAGGCAGCAGAACTGGCTCCTTTTTGCACTCTGATAGATAAAATCAATAGAAGAGCACCATCATTCTTAAGTGGATAACTTCTTGACCACTGACAGAAGTTGAACCTCATCTCCTTTACATGATCAAAAGGACACAAATTCCTTAGCCCTAAATAGAAGATTCAGAAGCAGCGCAATTAGAAAAACATCAGCATCTCCAGCTTGGTTGTCAATAGAGCCATATAAATAGCTAAAACCCATGAACGTGGAGGGAATGAAAATGGAGCGAAAGATTTAGGAACTAGTCTTTTCTAAGGAAGGCATACAAAGAAAAAGGGAAAGTGATGAGGGATTATGAGGGAAGAGGCAAGGGGAAATGAAGGAACTGAGAAGATAGAAAAACCAAACCCTAAAACGATTCTAAAATGTCCTGATCCTTTTTTAGCAATTTGTTTTTAGGCTGTAGAAATGAGCACAGCATTGAAGATTTGAGCCCATCTGCATTTGAATTTAGGCTGCGGAAGATTCAGAACAGCTGGAAACAGCAGCACTGACCAGGTTACAGGTATCTGGAGGAAAAAGAAAGAATGAGTGTGTGGGAGGTGGAGGGATGAGGGTTAAGTAAGGCATTGGAAGGAGAATCCTGAAGTCATCCTCAGAGAGAAGGACAATAACCAGGTCAGAATTAGTATAATAGTTGTTGGAGAAGCCAGTCTGTCTGGGTAAGAAAGCCAGCAAGAAAAAATAAGGGGCATTAGAACAGAGAGTTAGGGACAGTCTAGCAACCAGGGTTAAAATTCTGCAGGGTTAGTTATCTACAGAAGAATGCCCTAGACCAGATCAAAATTGCAAAAAGTCCGACACCATGTGACATGAGCTGATGGTAAATGGTCTACACGATCACAGCACAAACCTGAGATAAAAACTGGATTCTGGTTCTGGTCCCCTAACTGTAAAAGACTGTTAGATTGCCCAGATGGGAAGGGAGAAGGTAAGCAGAGTCATCCAAAGAGAAACTGGCCGACATCCATAAACAGAAACAGGGAGACAAATTCACAGATAGCCCTTGAATACATTCATCATCTGACTTATGTGACCCCATTGCTGACTTTCACTAATATCCTGACATAACCTATGGATGACCATGTCCCTTGTTTTTTCTTAAGCTTTTTTTCTTTTCCTTTTCCCCCCTTTTCTTTTCGGTTTTTTAGAAAGTTTCTCTGTGTAGCCCTGGTTGTCCTGGAACTCACTCTGTAGACCAGGCTGGCCTCAAAATCAGAGCTCTGATTCAGAATACTGTCTCTCAGCGTTGAGATAAAGGTGTACGCCACCACACATGGCACTTTCTTAACTTTTTTTGATCTCTGGTTAAGAAAAAGATTTGGAAGCAAGAATTTTAATTAAGTTCTCAACCTGGAGAAGAAAAATTAAATATAAACAGAATTGTATTTCAAATAAATAATATGAATACAGTGAAAGTCTAACGTTTGAGGGAGAAAGCACTAAGGAACAACTTTTTGAACACAATTTTGGCTGGAAAACAAAAACTTGAATACTCTAAGCCAGTATAAAAACTGAGTCAGTATTGTCAAAAGTGTGAGTTAGCAATTACGAGACTACGTTCTGTTTACCATCTAGGACAGAATAACTAATTAAATATATTATGGCTAATAGGACTAGACTCCTCACTGTTCAGAGAAGAGAATTACAAAAAATGGAAAGTGGGAACATTTAAATAAAACATTTGACATCAGAACAGAACTGAAGATTAATGTGAACTCACAGGCTTTAATATAAATAAGTAGAGACAGTGTCTGGATTAATGATGGTTGAATTTAAACGTTTTCTTTCTTTTTACTTCACAATGGTGTCAAAGCAATAAGCATTCAGCAGAAACTATATTCTGAAATTTGAGTTTTAATTTATTCCTGGATAGCCACTGGCAGTTTGACTCTGGTGATTCTGGGCAATGGCCAACTTGTGATCACAAGTATAAATAATACTCCAAAGTGTGCTATACTGCTAAGTTATGGAGCTTATTAAACTAAGTGTATTAAATGCACTTTCAACTTATGATATTTCCAGCTTACTATAAATTTATCAGAATGCTATCCTTCATAAATAGAGAAGCATCTAAATATAAATGGAGAAAAGAAAGTATAAGTACATGGGTGTTGGTTCCTAGACCTACTTCTGTCAATTACCTTTGCTGACGGAGACCATAATAGTTAAACTCCAGTAACAAATAGCATGCATAAGCAACCATTGTTTCTAGATCAAATTCCATACTAAATGCAATCAGGACTCTCTAAAGAAATGATTTTCTAGAACAGAAACAAGGCAAGCTCAGTCTGAGCCTGGACCATTTTACACTATAAAGAAATGAAAATAAAACATGTCATAATGACACAGGATCCAGTCTGACATAATGCCAATAATCAAATATAAGACACCATGAACAAAGAGATAAATAAAAATGTTAAGGTAAACTACTGAAGGAAATAAAAATCCAGTCCACAGTGATATAAACAACCAGACAAAAAATGGAAGTAATGTAAAATCACTTCCTTCTACAAAATCCCATGTAAAAAAAAGTATAAGGACTCAGAGAATTAGAAAAATGACTCTTTGGTAACCATCCTCCTCCTCCTAATAAAATGATTCAAGCAAGAATTATCAATAGATGATAAAATTACTGGTAATTGTACACAGAATTAAAATGTCTCCATGATATGTCCTTTAATTTCAAAGCACAGGACAGAATAGCTTTGAGAGATACATAAAAAATAAACCTGATATACAGCACTTGATCAAAGTTATTATTATCAGTAACAGAGCAAATCACCAACAAGTGGCATACTGAGCAAACCATGACAGTAACCCCTACAGCACTTCTACCAAAGCTTGTAACCTGAATCAAATCATAGACAATATTATCAGAAGATTAGAAATAGCAAATTCAGTAGCAATTTTTGGGTCAAATGCTTTAAAAAATGTTATAAAGTACAAAGACTTGGAATTTATTCTCCATTAAAGGATACTTAGAGGTAACTACACAATTGTGAATTTTCCTTTGCCAAAAGGACTTTTTAAACAACTGGTAAAATCTGAATGACTCTGGATTAAGTATTATCATGTTGATCTTCATGTTCTGATTTTGACAATAACACTGCAACTATATTACAAAACAAGTGTAATTTTGGCAGACACCCACTGAAATATTTAGGGACAAAAAGTACCATGTCTACAACTTATTCTGAAGTGTTTCAGGAACACAAACATGGTAAATTGCACATGAAAAGAAAAAGAAATATATGAAGTAAATGTATGCTATGTTAACCATACTTTCAATCTGGGTAAAATGGTATATGCTACTCTTTGTATTATTCTTAATTTTTTTCTATAATTATAAAATATAATTAAATATAAAATTATTAATTGTCAAGGATTCTACTCTGGAAGAAAGCAAAGCCATTTCCCTTATCTCTCCTTTGTCATTAATTATGTGTTACTCTGGCTTTTTTGTATAAACTGATCTCCACATGACTCTGGAACCTGTGCAGAACTGATGATGAAAATGAAGCCAAGTGTTTATTCAAGTGTCTAAAAATATTCCTCAACAATCTTGGTTCCTTGGCTTGAACTCTGCACCTTTATGGGAACACAGAAATACACATACATACACTTATACTATTTCACATCAATCAGTGACCTCCATTAATTAAAATAGTATTCCCTTCTATAGCTATGAATATGTGTCATTACCATAAATAAGCTGCTTTGGCCTATTGCAGAGCAGAATATAATTGGTGGGAAAACTAAACTGAATACAGGTAGAAAGAAAGTGGAATCAGGCAGACGCCATGTAGCCACCCAAAAAGCAAGATGTGAGGTAACCACGAGCGTTGTGGTAAAATATAAAATAATAGAAATGGGTTAATTTAAGATGTAAGAGCTAGCTAGGAATATGCCTGAGCCATTCACTGGCCAAACAGTGTTGTAATTAACATACTTTTTGTGTGATTATTCGGGTCTGGGTGGCTGGGAAACAAAAGCACAGTCTCTGTTTCCATGGCAGCTTATTCTATTACCTGTATTTCATTCCTGGCACAGCCCTGGCATACATGAGCACTCAGAAATGTTTGGCTAAAGAACTGGAGAAATGATTCAACAGTTGAGAGCACTGGCTGCTCTGCTAGAGGACCTGGGTTCAATTCCCAGCACCCACACGGCAGTTCACAACTGTCTGTAACTCCAGTTCCGGGGGATCTGACACCCTCACACAGACACACATGCAGGTGAGACACCAATGCACATAAAATAAAAATAAGTTATTTAAAAATTAACAAAAAAGCACAAGCCTACTAGGATTGGTATTCTTTTATTTTCTAAACTTCTGGACAGAACAGCCAGAAGTGACCTGCTTTCAGAATCATACACATCCTTACAACACATCCTTAGTCCCCAAATAACAAATGATCTTAACCAAAGTCTTTCAAAACAGTTGTTTCTGGCTAAATAAAGTGGCACAAAAATGTGTCCAAATCTGATATATTGTCTCTCTTCATTTGATTAAAGGTGAGAAGCTTTCCAAACATTTGTTTGTTTATTTGTTGTATCATATACTGCATATGCATTTTTCCGTTCTGGATTTTCTAACTAGGCTGTGAAGTATAAGGGTTCCAGGCACTCATGCTTAGTACATATACCTGGAATCTGGATGACAGGGATAAGGGAAAGGCAGCACTCAGGGCTGGGAATGTAGCTCTGAGGCAGAAGGCCTGCTTAGCATATGTGGGATCCTAGATTAGCGCTCTGGTACCATAAAAAGAGGAGGAGAGAGAAAGAGAGGGGGCAGAATTGAAGCTGCTTTAAGTCATTCCATCTTGACCTATCTCTTACTGGTTGTGATTAATGATGTAATGGTAATCTTGCAAAATCAGCACTAAGAAAGTACAAAAATAAGCTTAGAATCCAAGAAAAGGGCCATGTATCCTAGCACTCAAGCAGGAAGGAGAATCATGGGTTCAATAGTGAGACTCTGACCTAAAAATACAAATATATATATATATATATATATATATCCTAGAAAAGTGCCTAACACAGAAATCTGTACATTGTAAGAATTCATACCACTTTGAAGGTACTAATGAAGAAAGTCTATGCTGTGCAGCTGTCTGAATATGTTGTGGCAAGGAAGAGCACACAAGGAAGGGGCTAACAAAGTCAGAGGTGTACAAATGAGGGGTATAAGGGGGAGGAAGGCAGAAAATCAATATACCATTGAAGCTGAGCCTTTCTTACTGTGCTTGCCTCCCTGGGTACCTCTCAGTCTCTATTCACAGTCCATTCAATAGTGCTTTATGTTCTAAGGAAATCTGTCACAGGCATTTCCACCTTTACATTGCAAAATCAGTCCCTTACAACTTCCTCCTCTTGCTGAATCCCCAAGACACTGCCTATAAATTCAAAGAATTTCAAGCATCAACAGAAACCTCAACCTAGAACTCAGTTAGGAACATCTGTTGTTTACAAAGGTTCAGACTGAGAGCTGCCAGACTTGTTCTACAGCCTCTACTTTAACACTAGAGGTTGCCAGGAAGGGATGTCTGAATTTCATGCAAGGATGCCCTGTTCCCATCACTTAAGCAGAAACAGACTAAAACAGCTCAGTATTTTACCACTAAATATAATCCTAATTTGTTAGGTTTGTTCTGATCCTGTGCACCAAAAATGTTAAGATGCAGACCTATTTCATTGATCCTTTCAGAATGTAAAACGAAAGGAGCAGTAAGTTAGTAAGTAGAAGAAACAGGAGGTAGCAGAATAAAACCATCCTGCTGTAATAAAAAATTCAAACCCTACTTTTTCTCAGCCTCCTTAAATCCTTCATTAACACTGAGCCCTTCCCACATGATTCCGTATCTCCTCACAGTGTGATACTTCAGCGCAGCAAAGGACTAAGATATTAAAGTCTTTACTTCAATTACCATGGGACCAAATTTAATTGAGAACATAATTGTGCTATCTTTTACTTTTCTTTGGCTGAACCAAGTGTGGGTCCCTTCCTGAATATTCTGCCATCTCTCTCTTCTCAGGAACTACTAGTACCTGCTTTAAATGGTATTCTATTTTTAGATTCATGTGCCCGTGTGGATATGCACTATTATTCTCTTACAATCTGCCTGACTTTCCCCAACCAACAATAAAAAACAAAACTGTGCAGCAGAAACTGTCTTTTCTTCCTATCTTGGAAACCCTCCCACTTAATACAGTTCCCAACAAGAAGGCATGGCTTTTGTCTTTAAAAGAAAACTAGGTCAAAGACAATGCATTTAACTGGCTGTGAATTCTTAAGAATTAAAGATCCAGAGATGGAGCTACACACTGCTCCCTGGGTTTATTGCTATGCTTACAGTAGAGATTCCTGTACTATAATTTTCCTATCCCCCATGTCAAAGGACATGCCTACAGTGGAATGAAAAGCTTGAAATGTGACCTGTTTACCCTATAGTGTCAGATCCTAGGAAGCATAGGAAGCTCTTGGAAGTCCAGCATACCCTCAGATGCTCATAAAAGCATGTTTAGCTGTTGACCCATCTATCATTCTCTATCCCAGAACAATGAAATAAACCCATTTAAGTAGAAGTGTGGCAGCTTTTAATTGGCTTCCTGAGACCAGGAATCTAGTAACCACATTTGTTGCTGCACTGGCCTGCTGGTCTCCATGGAGAGCACTCCAGGACGTTAAACAGAACTGGTCTTCTACCTACTCAGGTCACACTACTCTTTACAGAAACCCCAATAGTTTCTTGCTACACTCTTCCCATGGTGGTGGCAACTCTATCAGCTAATTTCTACTGAGTACCTACTAAGTATAGGTGCTAACTTAGTACTTCACATACTGTATTTAATCCTGAGACCAGCTCCTCAAGGCATTACTCTCCACACGTCATGGATGTGGAAACTGACGCTTAAAGGGTTAAATGACTAGCTCAAGCTATATGCAGAAGAGATCAGGTCTAGACTTAAGTTTACCCAGTTCAAAGCTTGAGAGTGTTGTTTTTCTACTAAGTTGCAAAGCATTGCAAAAAGCTTTCAAGAGAATTATATTTCAGTTCCAAAGACTGGTCAATCACCTTTGTTGACACTCAAGTTGCCTTCTTATGAACTCCTATCTATCTTTATCCTCCCAACACCTTTTATTTTTTATTAGTTCTTTGAGAGTTTTATATGTGCTTTATTCACCCCCCCAACTCTTCCTAGATCTATTCTATTCTTGTCCTTATACGTCCAACTTTGGATCCCTTCAAAAGAAAAAAGAAAAAAACAAGACCAATCTCTGCTGTGCTGTTCAAATTTTCTTGGATGTGTGGTCTTCCACTGGAGCATGATTGACTTAACAGGGGATACTTTCAGAGAAAACTGTTCCCCCCCCAGCAGCTAGCAATTGCCAATAATGTCATGGCTAAGGGAGGAATTTTGTGTCCAACTTCCATCTCCATATTGGGGCTTGGTCAGGCTTAGGCTTGCACAGGTCTTGTATATGCTGTCACAACTGCTTTGAGTTCATATGTGCAGTGGTCCTGTGTCCAGAAGACATTGTTTCCTTGCAGTCATCCACTACCTCTGGCTTTGACACTTTCCACTCCTCTTCTGCAATGATCCCTGAGCCTTGGAAGGAGAGAAGGCAGTAGATATGTTCCATTTAGGACTGAGCACTCTGCAGTCTCCTTTTGCCAACTGCCAACAACTCCTTTAAAAAATACAAGCCATCATCTAAAGTTCTATATGGAATGGACCAGTAGAAAACATACCAAGGAATTTCTTGGTAATGTCTCAATAATAGTAACTTGAGCCACAGGGAAGGGAGGCCAACTCATGCTTAACACCAGATGCTGCTACATCTGGGCAAAACTTCCCTGGGGGATGTGCTAGTCCCAGGAAGTCATGGAGTTCTTCCCTTACAACAACTTTATGTTTCTTATTGCTGCTGTCCTCCTTAGGTCAACCCAAATTCAAAGAGAATCTCTGTTTTCTCTGATTCTCCACCTTTTTTCTCACTTGCAGTCAGAGCTATAATATTCTCCATGGCCAGTTGACTTTGCTTTTCAACCAATGTCATCTTGTGAGAGTAGTAAACAACTTTCAACTTGACTTTGAAGAAAGACTCCATTTAACAGAAGGAAAGCACCTACAGCACCTTTGTGCATACATAGGCTAGGCCTAAGACCAAGCACATGAGCTCTATAAGAATTTTTCTTAATTAATTTGTACTTAGTCTTTCACTGAAGGGAGTGCTAAAGTTGAATATCTATCAAATTCTATTATTTTATATTTCTTTGTGTTTGACTATTTTGCCTGCATGTATGTCTATATATCATGTTGAAGCCTGATACTCCCAGAGGTCAGAATAGGGCATCAGATCTTATGGAATAGGGATTACAGAAGGTTATGAGTGACCATGTAGGTGCTAGGAACTGAACCCAGGTCCTCTAAGAAGAACAACCAGTGCTCTTAACTGCTGAGCCAACTCCCCACCCAGCCCTCTGCCAGATTCATGAGATACGGAGGCCAGGCTCTCTTGTATCCTTCCTAAAAGTAACATAACTCATAGAGACCAAATAGGTAAAATTACTTTCTGTGTGTCCACCTTCAGATAATGCTAATTTAATATTAGCAAAAGTAAAATACTGGTGTTTTTGGGGGGTCGCCTCAGTTATGGTCCCTTTAATTTCTTTGGGCTCCCTCTTCTAAGAGTCTAGAACATAATTTTAAAATTCCCAACAAATATTTATTAAGGAGAAGGAAAAGATGGAGAAAATAGATGTTAACAACAGATTATTAAACAGCATAAGGTCTGTGTAACGAACACAGCAGGATAATCAATCATACTGCTTCTCTAAAACTCCACGTGGGGTGGGAGTTGGGGAGAGAAACTACCTCAAAATAAAACAAAGATATTAGTTATTAAAAGTAGGAGATCAAAACCAAATGAACTGAAAAGTAATTTACAGCAAGCCATGTAAAAGAAAAGAAAAGAAAAGCCAGCATATTATTAATTAGAACCCTTCAGAATCCTGTGGGGCAACATTAACACAAATTCCACTTAAAGAGGCAATCAAAGGCTCAACAACAAATAGGAATACATTTATGCTCTTCAAAGAGTGAAAAATATGCAGAAATATCTTTCATAGGAAGGCTTCCTACTGTCACATAATATTTTTCCTCTGCTTTTAATCAAAAAAGTCTGACAAAATCAGGGAACAGGGAGGCCATATTACCTGTCTTAAAGCAAAAGGTAGAATGAGTAATCTCTCTAGTTATCTGTAGCATCTCTCACTGTCTGGAGAAGAGGAATGGAACCATCAGGTCAGATTTTGCATGAGTCAAGCTACATGGGCTTTAATGAGGATATCTGTATTGAGCCATGTGGGGAAGGACAAAAGGTGAATAGGCACAAAGAACAGAAAGCACAGCCACCAGGGAGACACGGTAATGGCTTCCAGGGAAGAAATTTCCAAGAGAAGATGAAAATAAGTAGTTAGGCAATAAATGCGCCACTTAAAACTATAACAAAACAACTGAAATGGAGCCAGAGTAATAGACAGGCCTGGAAAAGGGTGGGATGAATCCATGTGTACTGTCTTCAGCCTAGACAACCTGCTACATCCCAAGTTGAATAAATTCCACATCCCAGAGCGGGATCTATCCAGAGCTGCTGCTGGCAGCTGTTCTCCTGGCAGCACAGGCAGACAAATTCATGGCATTACTGGGCCAACAGCTGCTACAGCTCTGGGGGAAGTGACAAGTGCCTGCTGAGAATGAACTATTCTGGGACCAGTCACAGAGTCAGCAAAACTGAGGCTACAGTTTGCTGGCTGAATGAAGATACAGTACACTTCCTACTCCAAAGTTTAGAGAACCAAAAAGTGCTTTCTCTATCCCAGCTTGTTTGACTCAGGTGGTTCCTGCCTTCACATGTTGCTCCATCTTTTCTGTTCCCAAGGGCATGACTTCTATGTTGGTTCATATCACCTTCCCCACAGGACCATGCCTCCCTACAATGCCCTTTCATCTAGTCTTTCTAAAGCATAGATATAATTCAGTTCCTTGCTCAGAAATTGTTAGTGGCTACTTTATCCTTACAAAACAAAGTCCTAACCCTACTGGCCAATATTCATAAACCTCTGTAATCTCTGGTTTACCAACTTTTCCAAGGTCATTTAGTATTATAGTTATAATTCATATTGTTCAGAGAAGCAGATAAGTTACCCCCCCAGCCATGTTTTCCTCACCTCTGGGCTGTTGGTGACACTATTGTCTATCTAAAATGTTTCTTTCCTCATCTCTTCATTCCTCTCTAAGTTCTTTCACTGTCTTAATTATATAGAATATTCAGGAACAATACATAGCATTGGCAGTTTTATTTTCCCATTCCTATTCATTGAACTTCACCTCCAACCAGAACAAATCACTCTTTTATGTGCCCTATGTATGGTCACATACTTTCCTTCCATATACCATGACACTTAGACAATATTGCAAACACTGTCCCTCAACATCTCTCCCTTTATAGAAACCACTTTCTAGGTCACCTAAGTTAATAAATATATTTTCTAGTTTCCCTTACAGCACTGCATAACCATGTGACTAAGTTCTGTCCAGCTGGATATGAGTTAAAGGCATGTATGTGCCACTATCAGACTATACCTTTAAAGAATAAAGATATAGTGCCCTCTTGCCCTTCTGTTTTTCTGAATTGATGAAATGGGATATGGTAAGAATGAGCTACTTTGGGCATACAAAGTAGAATGGACACATTCTAGGGGTGGGACAAGGAGCCTGACACTGTCCTGACTGGCTAACAGACTATTATCTACAGAAAAATCTATACCTATCTTTTATATGCAATTATTATTTAAGGTTTACTATAGCATCCACACCTTTCTTACCAAATTAGTCATGCCTAAAATGCCTTTTATGTATACCCCCTCACAAAAAAAGAAAAGGACAAAAATTTTGGTGCTACATACAAAATGTTGCAGGAGCACAGCTGCTTATAGCACATAAACATCTGAGCACTAGGCTGTCTTCTGCTACACAGAAATGAGGCGGAAAAGGGAATAATGAAGGTTCCATTACAGTGTGATGCTAACAAGTAGAGGTCTCATCACTGCATTAGTGAGACAAGGCAGAATTTAGCCAAGTGGACTGTTCAGATGATCACTGGACTTAAGAAAGTAGATCATAGGTTTAATTGTGGGGAAAAAAGAAGAAAATGAGAGGAAAAAGGTACAAAAGGCTTAAAGATAACAAATGAAATATAATTTAGAATTTCATATATACATTTATAAGGACAAAACCCATTTATTCCATATAAAACTGGGAGACTCTCAACTATCTGATTTTTGTTGATATTTAGGAATAAATTAGTCTGAATACAGGATGCTGTCTGGAGTTCTTGTTTAGTTTTTCTCCATCTTATCCTTATTATGTGCATTTGTTCCTATGACTCATGTCTTCTTGTAGTAGGCTGTACTATGTGAAATTACTATTATGTGACCATTTTTGACCTATAAAAACCAGCAATTCAGATGTTCCATTCTAAGAGAAGAAAGCTTTTTGTTTTCAGACTTTTTAAAAAAGATTTAATTCATGTGTGTGTGTGTGTGTGTGTGTGTGTGTATGTGTGTGGTGTGGATGAATACCGTACCCAGAGAGGCCAGAAGAGTGTTTGTGTGTGTGTTTGTGTGTATATGTGTGTGTGGTGTGAATGAATACTGTATCCAGAGAGGCCAGAAGAGTGTGTGTGTGTTTGTGTGTGTGTGTATGTATGTGTGTGGTGTGGATGAATACCGTACCCAGAGAGGCCAGGAGAGAGGGAGAGAGAGAG
>LOJH01037895.1:5148-15168 GCA_001685095.1 Ellobius talpinus | reverse complement strand
GTCATCCACGCCCCCTTTCCAAACACGCCTTGCAGGAAGCGGAAGATGACAAACACTGAAAAATTTGGTGCAAATGCCACCACGACCCCTGTGACGCCAACACCGAAACAGGATATTAAGTAAATGAGTATCCTGCCATACCTTCATGAGAAAGAGAAGAGAAAGACCCTTAGACGTGGTCTTCAACACAATGGAAATGGAATGAGACAGGATGCAAAAACAAACAAATAAATCAGCATCCTCTGTAGCCCACCATCGCAGTAAACAGTGTTGATAATATACCTAGGGAACCAGAGGGAAACAATTGGAACTCATTTCTGCAAGGACATTACGAAATCAACAGCCCACAGCACGTTCTTTGAGACCGATTAATTCCCAGTGGCGACCCTCTCTGCGGTGCTGTTCTTGCAGTTTCCATGATGGCCTGGTCCTGACATTTGCTCTCATTTCTGTGGGTGGAATCTCAGGGAGGTCGGGGCAGAATGAAGCAGCCCTGCACTTTACAGAAGTCTCCACTTCAATCTTGCCTCATCCAGGTACCAGTCCAGGACCTTGGGCAAACTCCTCAGTGCTCTAAGACTCAGGTGTTGTTGCTTCCCCAGCCACCCCTTTTTTTTCCTAGTGATGGTAAAGAGGAGAAAATGGGGTTGTAATGTGAAAAGTATAAAGTTCAATCAATGTGTGTTGTTACTGTTTTGTGTGTGTGTGTGTGTGTGTGTGTGTGTGATTTATAGAACTATAGCCAAATAGCTCAGACAAAGGGACAGGGTGCTGTGGCCAGTTCCCCAGTCTGTTGTGAGCTGATTCCCACAGTTGTACCAGGTGATTGGCTGACAGGAGCTCATCCTCAATAACCTCTGAGAGCTTTCCTCCTGTGATATTTTCCTTACAAATCTTTAGAACATTCTTACTTCTGCATCTTTGCATTAAGGGCCGAGAAGGAAACAGCCTGTAGCCACATGTTTTAAAAGTCAACTCTATTTTTTTAAAACAGCTTTAGGTTCAAACAGAATTTAAGCAGAAAAGACAGGGTTCCCATGCACCCCTCCTTTCACACATGCACACTTGCCTTATCACTGATTCCCCGCATTGAATGATCCGTGTGTTACAATCAGTAAGCTTAAGGTGACATATCATTGCACAAGTCTACACAGTTCACACTAGGCTTTCAAGTTCCATTCTCCAGCGCCAGGGATCAAACCCAGGACTTTGGACAAGCAAGGTAAAAGCTCTGCCACTGATCTACACCCACCCAAGGTTCATTGTTGTGTTGGACAGTCTGTGGGACACGCCCACACTTCCACATCACATCCTTAATTCCTTGCTAGTAGGAATGCAAAATGATGCAACCCGTTATTAGTTCTTGGTGGTCACTCTTCATCCCAGGCAACCACAGGCTTTTCCATTGTCTCCATTGTTGGCAATTTTCTAGAATGTTCCACAGATGTATAGAGATGTTCTAAGATTCTATAGGAATCGTGCAGTTTGAAATCTTTTCAGACTGGTCTTGAATGCAGCAATGTGGGCTTAAGTTTCCTCTATATCTTTTTTAGGGTTCCTAGCTTGTTTCCTTCTAGTGTGGAGTAATATTCTACTGCCTGGACAATGGGTCATCTATCCATTCACCTACTGAAAAACATCTTAGCTGCCTCCAAATGCTGGCAATTACACATAAATCTGTTGTACAGTCCACATGAGAGTTTACATGTGGATGTAGATTTTCAGCCTTGTTGGGTAAATACCAATACTGTAATCTCTGGTCCTGTGCATTTAGTTTTGTGAGAAACTGACAAGCTGGCTTCCCCTCTTCTGTGCCATTATGTGTGCTACAAGCAAGGAGCAACAGTTTCTGTGGCTCCACACACTTGCTAATGTATTATCCCAAATTTATTTAGTTTGAAAATTGTTTGTGTGGGTGTTTTGCCTGCAGGTATCTCTGCACCATGTGTGCAGTGCCTGCAGAGGCTAGAAGAGGGCATCCGATACCCTAGACCTGGAATTACAGCTGATTGTGAGCTGCCATTGTGGGTGCTGGGGATTGAACCTGAGTCCTCTGGAAGAGCCACCTCCCCAACCCTTATCCTGTGTTTTTGCATCTGTGTTTATGAAAGCTAAAGGCAACGAGGTTTTATTTTCTTCTATGTTCATCTGGTTTAGGCAGTAAGGCAATACTGACGTCACAGAATAAGTTCGGGAATGTTCCTTCACCCTTCTGTAAGAAATGGAGGCAACTGTGTATGATTTATTGTTTACACAGTAGAATTTACCTGCCCCAAATATGAACCTGGTACTTCCTGTCTAGTAAGGTTATTCATTACTGACTCAATTTATTTAGCAGACATAGGCCTATTAAAATAATTTACTTCTTATGTGAGTTTAGGTGGGTTATGTACTTCAAGGAACAGGTCTACTCGATCTTGGTTGTCAAATCTGGGGCCACAGAGTCATTTATATTGTTTCTTTATTATTTTTTAAAAGTCTATGGGATTTTAAACCATCATTAATTTGAGTCCTATCTTTTTTTCTTAGTTGGTTTATCTAAAAGGTTATTAGATTTCAGGGCTTTTCAAAGATCCAGCTTTTGACTATATTAATTTTCCCTACTGACTTATTGTTTCCAATTTTTTGATTTTTTATTCTAATTTGTATCATTAACTTCCTTCTGTTTATTTAGTATTTAATTTTGTCGTTTTTATTGCTGTTGATGCCTAGTATATAAATTCAGAGTGTGGTCTTTAGATAAATCTTATGTTCTAGTAAGAATCTTAATGCAGTAACCGCCCTTCTGCATTGTTTCTGCTGTGCCCATAAATCAGATACATTGCTTTTCTCTTCACTGTGTGCAAAGTATTTTAAATTTCTCTTGAGATTTCTTCTCTGTTAGCAGATGTACAATGCTTGATTTCCAAGTATTTGGGGGGATTTCCAGTTTCTTGTTACAGATTTATTGTTTTGTTCCTTGGAAACAAAAGATTAAATGTGGTATGACTTTCTAGTCCTTTAATTTTGTTAAAAATGTATTTTATGGCCCAGAAAATAACTTTACTAATGTCTCACATGTATTTAAGAAAACTTGTATTTTCCTATTGTTGGATGATGTGGTCTGTAGGTGTCCACTAATCCAGCCAACTGGTGGCATTGCTGAATTCAGTTACATCTTGAGTATAATATTCTGGTGGTTGGATTTTTACATTTTGGATACAAAGTATTTGAGTCTTCAACTACAATGAGGGATTCATCTGTTTATCCTGTGGTTCCATCAGTTTTTCCATCCTGTATTTTGATGCTCTGTTGCTAGGTACATATATGTTAAAGATTGTTGTGTCTTGTTGAATAATTATAACTAACCCCATGTTTCCATTATGAAGTTTACCCTTCCTGGTATCAATATAATGAGTTCTACTTTGTTTTGGTTATTCTTAGTGTGGCATATGTTTCTCCACTCATTTGTCCTTCACTGAGTGCATCTTTACAGATAAAGTGAGTTACTTATCGGCAACTCATTGTGGGGTCTTCTTTTGATCCACTCTGAAAACTTGTGTTTTGTTGTGACTGGGTCTTAGGCTGGGTATAAGCTCGAGTTAATAGAGTTCTTGTCTGGACTGCATGAAGCCCTACATTGGACATGGTGGTATTGTGTCTATGACCTAGCACTTGGTAGGTAGACATAGGACAATCAGAAATTCAAAGTCATCCTTGACTAAGTAGCAATCAAGGCTAACCTGGACTACACGAGACACTGTAGCAGGGGTTGGGGAACCTTTGCTGAAGCTAGAGTCTGCCAATTTGTCTAGGCTGGCCGGCCAGCAAGTGTCAATAACCCTTTTGTCTCTGCCCCTGCCCTCCTGCACTGGAGTTACAGGTGTGCACCCCCATGCTCAGCTTTGATGTGGGAACTGGGGACCCACATCGAGTCCTTATGCTTGTACAGCAAGCACCTCCCCAGCTTGAGTCATCTCCCTAGCCCCCAAGTCTGGTCTTTTAATAAACCCACTGACAGCATTCTTCACTTCACAGTGTTTGATCTTGGGCATTTCTCTTTGAGTCTCAGAATTTCCATCATTGTTTGCGTTGCCCATCCCCCCACGCTGTATTATATCCATTAACCTCTTACCATATTAACCCCAGTTTTAAATTTGTCTGGTTTGACAGCTCTAACATCTATGCCCATATCTGGTTCTGATGTGTGCGGCCCCTGATTGAGCTCTGGGTTTGTCTGCTGGTATTTTATGGCTCTCTTTGCTTTGCATTTTAGCATGTCCTGGGAGAAAACTTTAAATTGTTTCTTTAGCCCGTGGACAATGACACTGCAGACATTCCTTTTTTCCTTTTTCACTTTAATTGGGACATGGTGATTAGACCTAGATTAGATGGTGAGGAAAGCGAGCTGGACTTGTGTATTTCTCTCTTCCCACAGGAAGGCTAGTGCTGACAAGACAGGAATTTCTCATCCCTCGGGTCTGACATTCAATAAACCTGCAGATTAGGTTCTAATTCACCAGATGTGGATTTTTCGTTTTCTGTTTTGTTTTGTTTTTCTAGTATTTGTCTGCTTTTGACTTTTGGTGTGTGTGTGTGTGTCTGTGGGGGGGAATGTGTGTGTATGCGCACATGTGTTTTCTGGGAGCAGGCCTTATTACGAACAGAAGCATGGGGAAATTTTTCTTGATAGTCACCATGAAAACCTGGTACACTTACAAGAGGTAAAAATCACAAACATGGGGCTGGAGAGGTGGCTCATGGGTCAGAGTCCTCACTGTCCTTCCAGGACCTGGGCTCGATCCCCAGCACTTACACCAGGGTTTACAACATCTGTGATTCTAGTTCCAGGGCATCTGTTGACCAGGTCTCCCTGGAATTTGCTTTTTCCCTCCCATCCTCCCTCTTCCCTCACTCCTTTCCCCTCCCTTTCCTTTGCAACTTCCCTACCCTCAGCCACCTCCCAGGGTTTTCACTCTCAGAGCGGTTCACACACTAAGCCTCTAACACTCCAGCAATTCCGGTCAGGTTTTCATTACCCAGCAGCCTCTGCTCCAGTAATTGGCGGTTCCTTGTATCTGCCTAGCTTTCCACTTTGGGGAGCAGCTGCTCGCCCTGTGACCTCACAGCTGAGCAGCTTTGCTGACTTAGCAGCTGGCTCAACCCCATCCTTGTCCTGCCTGAGTGGAGATGAGAAGCTCTTCACTTGGAAGTCCCTGTCTAGAGTCTTAGCGTGCTCCGTCCCCACCACCCTCTTCTCACAGGCATGCCTATTAAAATACCTCTCATTCTGTCCTTAAGGAATACAAATCACAGACACACACAGGTTGGGGAGAGGAGACACATAACCGTGGTCAGTGCTGGTAGGAGGCGGGGTTACTTACAGCCCCTCTCTCATGTCAGCTACAAGGGAAGACCCTCAGCCCTGACTAGAGTTTGAGTCCTATCCTGTGCCGAGTTATTTTAGGAGATATGTTTATTGATCATGTAGGATGAAATACATAAGCAAGACCCAATTATAAAAAGATTACGTTACAGTAGCCAGAGCAGCATGGTGTTGCATGCCTGCAATTCCAGCACTCTGGAGACAGAGGCAGGAGGATTGTGAGTTTGAGTCTCATCCAGTACACATAGTGAGACCCTGTCCAAAATCAAGAAGACAAAACCAGAAAGAGAAACCAACATGAACAAAAATGAGAAAAATGCAATCCAGTTCCAACCATAGCCAATGAGGAAAGAAATGAAATGTACATGAAAATCCCTTAATAATGCTGAGAAAAATTCTTTTCAAAGTTTCAATACAAATTTGTAGAATAAAATACCAAAATTAAAAAAAAATCAGAATGGCTGACCTCATGAGTATATTAACCAAACCCCAACCACTGGACTGTTTTGAGCACTGAATCTACCCCTCGCCTGAGCCTTGACGTCACTGCTCTGGGGCCAGTGTTTTCCCTGGGATCCATTCTCAGCCTCTAGGGCACATTTTCTACCAAGAAACAAGGAGAGGAAATTTGGAAAGGGAAGAATTAGTCAAACTAAACAAGTGTGGATGTCCTGGGTAGTGTGATAAAAAAATGAATGTAGTTGATAAAAAAGCATTATCCTCCCCTCCACACACATAGGTAGTAATGCTAATAGTGAAGCAGCCGGTGACTTACCCATACCTACCTATCAGCTGCATAGCCCAAGGTGAATGCCCCAGCCAGGAAGCCAAGGTTCAGGATGGCTTGGGTGAGGTCCAACATCCAGGCATTGGCACAGACAAGGTCAAACTGGGGAAACAAAGAAAAACACATGAAGATACCTGGAGAAGTTCGTCTTCAAAACACTCTCTGATATAGGTCAACCATCTTTACAGAGATTTGCTTAGGTATGCCCCATGTAAAATTTGAGGATGCATCGTATGCAGGTATAGACATTGATCTGTGCATATTTTCATTGTTAGCTGAAATGACTACAAGGGAGTGAACCCCTAGGATATGATGGATACTGACATTTCAAAACAATGCTGTTAGGTCTATCTATTATGTGCATCCATGGCGTGTGGATGCTATGGTGACCGCCTGCCCTCTCCAGCATCATGAGCTTTGTGATCTGACTTGCAGGGAGCTACGGCAGAAACTGACACTTCATTCTTAGAATCTTTCTGTGACAACCTAACCCTGATATGTTAGAGGATTTTGTCATTAATTCAAGTCCTCGAAGGTATGATTCCGATTTTATTGTCATGTGTGCAATTATCAGAACAATGGAGTTAGACTCGTGGCAGACACATCTAGAGAAACGTGCAAAGAAACATTGAAAACAGACAGACTGCTACCAGAAAAACCAACATTTTGCTTTAGAAAAGTGACAAGCAGCCTCAAATACAAAAACCCACATGGCAGGATTTGCTTCAAACCGCTGAGCTTTAAATAACTGGGTTAGGGAGACGGAGACAGGCACATGGCTCCTGGCAGGAGTGACCCTCTTAATGAGATTCCATAGCTTCTTCCATGTTGTGTGAGTTTAAATGCCTCAAACTGTCTTCAAACGCATGTAATTTCTTTTATATCAAACTGGTTCTCCTCTTTGCTCCTCCATAGGAGCAACAATGAGAAAAGATTTTTACACCCCATATTTATATAAGATTAATTGAAAATAGATACCCATCAGTATGTTCTAAAATACTTGGAGAGCTGTCTGGGCCAGATAGTGCCTGCTCTTCTGAGCTTTCTGAATGCCAGGTGCCAAAGATAGAGGCTGCATTTCTCAGGCTCCTTTGCCAGTGTGGAGCTGCTTGGCTTTAGGGAGTTGGTGCAAGATCAAAGGGAAGGACTCTGCTTCTGGTCTTGATACAGCTCCTGCTCCCATTATGGCTGCCACAGCGTTGGCTGGTGGCTGGTGGCTGGTGGCTGGTGGCTGGTGGCTGGTGGCTGGTGGCTGGTGGCTGGAGGCGTCCGTCATTCAGTACTTGCAGCCCTGACCTAGCCACATGTGGACAAAGGGATCTGACCCCACTGGTACTGGCACAGGGATGTCAAAGTTGGGTAGACTGGGCAGGGCTGACTACCAAGACTGCAGAATCTATGTTTCTTTTCTATTTTTTGAGTCATTCCAAATGAGCTCAGAACAATCCTTTTGTTAACTCCATCCCTGCTAGCATATCCAGCCTTTTATTTTTCTGACTTGAACCATGCTGGCTTGCAACAGTACAAAGTAAGTGTCACAACGTGTGTATTTAAACAAATGCACAGGTGTTCTTCCGTGTCTGTTACATCACAGACCCTCTAACCGCCCCTCTCTTGCCCAGAATCAGGTCACGCTCCTCAGTCCCTGGACAGTTGACAAAGAAGCCTGCTGCACTGTGGCCCTACAGTTTCTTCTCTCTTGTTCACAGTAGCCAGGAGGCCCAGCTGCCCATGGTAGCCCAGCCTGAGAACTTTCCTTTGTAGCTTCAGTCTCTTGCCTATAGCCTTCCTCTATGTCAGAACCTCTCCCTTCCCTCCTCTGAAGAACTGCAAGAGTCAGAAACTCCCATTGTCCTTAGAATCCGAAGGTTGTTACTGCAGGACCCCATCATGCCAACTGCGATATGACACTTGCTCTGTGTCATGGCTAATCCTGGTTGTCAACTTGACTGTTTGGAATTAACTAAAGCCCAAGTGACTAGGTTCACCTGTAAGGGAGCTTTCTTGATTGAATCATTTGAGTGGAAAGACTTACCCTAAATCCAGATATTTGAGGTGAGAAGAATCTGGCCCACACATTCTGGTGGCAGCCTATATAAAGGACATGGAGGAAGTATTTGCTCTTTGCCTGCTTGCCCTTGCTCTCTCTGGCAAGTCCATTCCTTCACTGGAGTTAGCCTACTTCTTCAGGTTCCAGTGTCTCCTGCAGACCAGCGGAGACATCCGGAACTAGTGGATTCTTGGACTTTCCATTGAGAGACAACCATTGTTGAAATAGTTGGACCACAGTACTATAAACCTCTCTAATAAATCCCATACAATGATGTGTGTGTGTGTTATATTCAATCTATCACTTCTGTTCCTCTAGAGAACCCCAAATAACACACTCTTCAAATGCTCTCCCACAGGGACCCATCATGGCTCTTCAGGGGACCTAAACCTGATACTCATTAGTAGGTCACCTTAGATTACCAAATTTACCAAAGTCTTCATCAGAGACACAAAAATATATGTCTATCTCTCTTAAGGCAACCTATGCAGAGCAAGTGAGCCATGTCCAATTTGATTTTCCAGGGTGTGCATACCAGAAGCATTTAAATATCCTTAATACCCATAAACCCATGTGTGGCCACCTTGTTACTTATTAATTTTCAAAGTCACTTTACACAAACAGTAATTCTCCTTGGCAAGGCAGAATGTCAATCTGATAACAGACTCAGGCAGCCCTTCCTGGAAGGCTGAAAGGATTCCATGTGCCTCATTCTGCAGAAAGCAAGGACAACTCTAGGGAAATCAGGTATTTCTGAAGGGTTTCCAGCTGAAGCCTTTTCCTTAGTGCTTCCCAGCTCTTAAAATACAAATAGACACTACACTGGATGCTATGTTAGACCCTATGTTAAATGCTTTGTTAGACACTATGTTAGACACTATGTTGCTTTGAGTTTAATGACAAAATGCACAAGTTTTCAGTGTATGTGAAGGTCACAAATCTTCAAATTTTCTAAAATCTAAGCCACAAAAGTTCTCAGGTATACAAAGGTCAAAGGTGAGAAGTAAAGGTTAAAAACAGCACAAGTCCTCATAAAGCCATGAGAAAGAGCTGATTTGTCTGCTGCATCTGAAGGGAGAAGGGGAGATCTCTGAAGTCCAGCCCCAGAGACTAAGAGCCTCCATTTCAATTATTCAGGGATGAGCCGTGTTATCCTTCAGACTTGGTTCCTTTGGAGGCTGATCTCCAGCATGGTGGCAGAACCTCTGAGAGTAGTGTCTGCTGGGAGGAAGATGGGAGATGGGGCACAGCCAGGGGTAGGCATTATTCCCAGTTCTCATAAGTGGGATAAAAGGGAATAAGCTATAAAAAGGAATAAGATGACCTCTAGATTCCTCTGACTTCCTCTCTTGCCATCTGGTCTCTCCTCCCCCACATCTTTGTGATGCTGTCTCCATGAGGTCTTCAAGAGAAGCCAAACAGATGGGGACTTTCAACCTCTACATATGTGGGCTACATAACCTCTTCATAAGCACCAGGTTTCAGGAATTTTGTTCTAGTAACAACAAATGGTGAGAACACATTATGATGTGGGATTCCCCTCTGTATGCTGTGACTACCATTGGTGAATAAAGAAACTGCCTTGGCCTGTTGATAGGGCAGAACTTAGGTAGGTGGGGAAAACTAAACTGAATGCTGGGAGAAAAGAGGAAAAGTCAGAGAGAAGCCATGTAGCCCCTGCTGGAGACAGATGCTGACTGGAACGTTACCTGGTAAGCCACAGCCACGTGATGATACACAGATTAATGGAGATGGATTAAATTTATATGTAAGAGTTAGCCAATAAGAAGCTAGAGCTAATGGGTCAAGCAGTGATTT
>LOJH01037894.1:0-15169 GCA_001685095.1 Ellobius talpinus | reverse complement strand
ACAAGAGCAACAGTGAATAAATGGGACCTCCTGAAACTGAGAAGCTTCTGTAATCTGGTGTTTAAAACCATGTAGGAAATTCTTAATAAATGCAAGCTTCTTTTTCTCTTATCCTGATTTTAGGGGTGAGGGAGTCACATGATTATGGACACCCAGAAATGAATCCAGCCACCTTCTGAGTTTCAGAATGTCCAGCTCAATGTACCAAACACCTTTCTGGAAGCTTATGAGAGTCAACACATAGCTGGAGTGTGTGAGTGAGAAAGGACAGAAAGGGAACAAGAGAGAAAAGTGGCATCCTTATGAAAGTTCTCTGTGTGTGTGTGTGTGTGTGTGTGTGCATGCCAAGTTCACATGTGCACTGGTTGGCCCATAAGTGTCATATAGGATGCAGAAGGGAAGACTAACAAAATAAGAAGAGTGAGAAAAGAGAAAATTCTAGGTTAGGACATGGCTCGGTCTGGTCTCCACAGAAAGGGACTCAGTTTACGTTAAGTTAAACTAAGACATAGGCAACCTGTGCACTTTAACCAGGAGATAGAACATGCTTGTCACTCATCAGCTGGCTGAGGCCTTTGTCACTCTACATACATGGGCACTGTGGGGAGGTGAGAGGCTTTGCAAATGCATGTCTCCTGCAGCTTTCCTTCCCCACAGTATATGACAAGCTGAAGCAGGATTGGGTGGCACCTATGAACATCTGCAGGCTTTGAGTATCAAAACCATTGGCTCCTGGCCATGTCCAGTGTTCTTCCAGCTCACTGTTCTGAGTCTGAGATGCTAGGCCAGGAAGAATTGACAGCTCTCTGAAATACCTCTAGTAATCTCTTCTTTTCTCTTACAGCCTTTTATCAACTCCCTGCTCGCTTGCTCTCCTCATCTTTCTCCACCCACTTCCCTGTTTTCTTGCCTTGGATGCTCTCAAATTGTTTATCTGCTCCTTCAGTTGCTAATGGATAACTGCCAGGATGGGAACTCTCTCTGCTGGGAACACATTCGGGAACCCAAGTGTGATCGGGAACACCTGCTGCTTCTTGGAAGTAATAAGGATCAAGAGGGTAGATCAGGAACTGGCACTGATCCAGGCACTGCCAGCATCACTCAGGTATGGTAGCCTCCCCTGTCAGGAGATAGGATCCTACCAGGCAAGTAGGGTTACCAAGAGGGACCAGCAGACAGTCCCCTGTAGCGGTGTCACACTAGGCCCCAGTGCCACTGTGTGATTCAGGCCTGTAGCCTTCACCAGTAGGAAGGTCGAAGGTCTCCAAAGTTGGCAGTTTCTTCAGTTGTCCAGAGGCTACCCCAAGACCACCACTGCATTGTATTAATTGCTGGTGCTTTGCCCTGGGAAGCTGGGGCTCAACAACCACTGCAACCATCCTCATCCATTCAGATATCAAGCAGCATTTACAGACACTTTGTGCTTAGGAATGCGTTGGACTTGCCAGGGTATCAGCTGCAGGTGGCACCAGGACATGAGTGGGCAGCCTACTTATGAAGCTAACAAAGAGGTGTTTAGACCAATCACAGCCATTTGTTTCAGTCAGTCGGAGCTGTTTGCGTCTTGACCAATGACTCTCACTTGCTTAGGCCAATCATAGCCTTGCCTCTTAGAACCAATCACATTCATTAAGGTTTGAATTTTGGACCAATCATATACTTGTCACCAATTGCCCTTCCCATCAGAGAAAGCACTCCTCAGACAGCCATGTAGAAATAGTTCAAGACTTGTGATTACAACGCTCCGGTACAACCATCTCAGTCAGCCTGACTGGGGCTTCAGGAGCCAGAGTCATGTGCAGTCTGTAGTCTTCCAAATAGCTACCTCAGAGTGTCCAGAGTATTCCATAAGGATGGTGCTGATGCAAGGTGATCTGGTTGTTTGGTAGACCAGAAGTCCTTTTGCTCAAGGCAGTGCATACAAGAAGAGAGTTCAATAGCTGTTGACTGAAGACTTGCATCTCTTTATCCCCAGAGTCGGCTTATTTGCATAAAATGAAATTCAGAAGAGTGCTTACAATAAACTTACAGAATTTATCATTAGCACCAACAGTGAGTTTGATAGTGCTTTGCACTGTGGGCAGGGAGAGGTGGGAACCCTAGTCTGTCTCCAGCTGAGTAGATTTGCCTTAATTTAGGCAGGTCTCGGTAGGTACAGTGTGTCTCAGGACATTAAAACCATAAAGGAAAGAAAGGCTGGAGGCTGTGGCCATGGAGGATATGAGCCTGGGTTGGGGAGGAAGTGTCTATTGTTTCTCCATTACCACCCAGCATGTGAAGATACGCAACCCAGCACACACCTAGATTAGGCAGTGTTCTCTCACTATATCAAATACGCCACTCAGCAGCTTATGAAGAGAAAAGAAGTATTCACCTCACAGCTTTGGAAATCCACTCAGTGACTTCAAAGATCTTCCTCTTTTAGGTATGTAGTGGGGAGCAGCAACTTTCAATGGGAGGACGTGGAGGAGCAAAGCCATCCCCCTCTTGGAGGAGAAGCAAAGGAGCTGCCTGAGAGGGGCTATGTGTCCCCTATTGCCCCTAGGTACCCAAAGACCTTCCACTGAACCCCATCTCATCTTAAAAAAAATTTAATTATACTTAAATTTTCATATGTGTGTGCGACATACATGATCATATGCATATGTACATGTGCTCATGTGGAGGCCAGATGACAACTTCCAGGAACTGGTTCTCTCCTTCTACCATCTGGGTACAGGGATTGAACCCAGGTTGTCGAGGTTGGCAGCAAGCTTTTGTATCCACTAAGCCATCTCGCCTACCAGGCCCTATCCTATGAACTTCCACTCCCTCCTAGTAGCACCATGCAAGGACCAAGCCTTATGACTTGTGCCTTTGAGAGATACTTCCCCAAGCCGTAAGAAGCTCCTTCCAGGATACTATCATGCAGCCATAGGTGTGGGCTCCTGAGGAATGTGAGAGTTTATCATGCATCTGCTTGGCAAGGCTCTGACACCCAGCGCTTTAACCAAACACTGCTTTGTTGTTGCTGTGAGGTTTTGTGCATGAGGCTCCCATCTATAATCAAGCGACCTCTGTTCATAAAGTTACCCTCGGTCGTTGGGGTGGGCTTCTACTCTTCAGCTGAACTGCTTAAAGGTGAAAACTAAATTTGATGGGGAGATCTAGTTGTGTTTCTTTGCAGAATCTTGTTGCTATAGAGATCGTGTGAGCAGTCCTGCTTGGCAGGGCCCCCCAGGCTCTGGACGCTTTCAGGGACATTGTCACAGCAAGGAGAAAGCAGCCTCCCCCCCCCACTCGACTGCCAACAGCTTTTCTTGTGGCCTCTCCATTCACCACATCTTCCTAACGTGACTTTGGGCTGTGAGTAACTACCCTTAATTAGTACTAACTGAACGACCGATCCTCTGAAAACACCGTTTAGCTTTATCCACCCATAACCCACAAGAAAGCGAGTTTTATTAGCCTCATTTTGAAAATGGAGAAACCAAGGTTCAGTAAAAAGAGCTCAAAGCCACACAGCCAGTCTCTGGCAGAGCTGTGATAGGATTCCCCCCCCCCGTGTCACATGTCAAACTCGACTGTGCCTTGCTTCATAAATCAAAACTATGATGGAATATCAAAAACCCGGCCCTGAAATTCCAAAGGTCTCAGAAGAGTAACAAGGGAAGAAAATAAGCGCATTGCCATTTCTCGAGACCAACAACCAGAAAGGGAAGGGTTTACATAAACAAGAGTGCATCTGGGTACAGGTGCCTGATGCATTACTGCGACCCCGATTCCTCCTGCCTGGATGCTAACTAAAGTTTTATTAGAATGCTTTACATATTATTTAGATCTCTAAAATGGTAAACTTACTGGAAGTCCCCAAATGTGCCACCCAAAAATCCAGGCAGTATTTTTATAGGAAGTGGAAGCTCCTACAAAGGAAATCCCACAGGCGTGAATTAGTGGTTCCTATTGTAAGGAGGTAGAAATCCACCTTTCTCTCCCAGGAATGCGGCTGCCGTAAAATTCAAACTCGACTAGACTCAAGAGAAGAAGCTGAAGCGTGAAGGCGCATCCTGAAGGCTAAAGAGTTACTAACCATATTTTATCCTGTTCTAGTCCGGCTGGGATGCTTGGGCTCTGAGCAGTCTGCTAGTTCTGTCAGTAGCTATGGTCAGAGGTCAGCCAGGGGTGAGAGTAAGGGTCCGTGGCTGGTGACCAATTCGTCAATCTGTCTGGAAACATGGCTTACTAATACCTTTCTCAACATCTACAGAGTAACAAGGTCACATAGCTGCAGCACCTTGTTTTGCTGCCCACAACTGGCTTTCAACTACTGCAGCAGAAAGTTACAGAGCCAATCTAGCTGTCCGACAACAGAGGACTAAAGAAAGAAAGTGCGTGCGCACGACAGAATTTTTTTCAGACATAAAGAAAAATCAAGCTACTGTGGGGTTTTTTTGTAGGAAAATGGATGTAATCAGAAATAACCAGATTGAACAAGTCACATAAAGATAGGTATTCTTCTAACACTACATAAGATATATATATATATATATTATAGATCCAGAAAATTATGTGTGCCTAAATGACATGGAATTAGAAGCAAAGTAGTCTAGGGGACAAAGAGGACTAAACGGGGGGTGAGAGAGGAATGGGTAGGGGGCATATGGGAGGGTACATGGTTGCTGTACATTATCTACATATATGAAAATGTCCTAATGAAGCATAGTGCCACACATAATACATACTGCCAATTGTAATGAAAAATACTCCAACAGAGAACCCCATGCTAAGAGGAGTTGCCCAAACTGAGAATCCACCACTGAGTGGACTCAGCCAAGAGGGACGTTCGGGGGCAGCCCCCAGGAGAGGAGACAGTCTGAGCCTTCTGCTACTTGCATGTCAATTAATAGCTGAGACCTGAAAATTAGCATACAGCATGTCAAATATCAGGCTGACTGGGAGAACAGTGCCCCTGAGCACTAGCATTGGTACATATCAGAAATGAGATTTCAGTCTATTTGGGCTACTGTGGCAAAATGTCCTAAGCTAAAGAGCTTACCTGAAATTCATTTCCCTTTTCTTGGGGAAGTCTGATGCCAGTGGCCAGGCAGATGCAAGCCTGGTGAGGGACGACTGATACCAATGGCCAGACAGATGTCACCCTGGCAAGGGAAGTCTGATACCAATGGGCAGGCAGATTCAAGCCTGGCGAGGGGCCACTTCCTGGTTCAGAGACATCAACTTTCTGTTCCTTCTAATGGTAGGAGAAGGAAGCTCTCTGGAGTCCCAGTCATGAAGGTTCTGCCACCATGGCCTCATCACCTCCAAAGGCCTCATCTCCTAACACCGTCATCACTGAGGTGAAGATGTCAACACCCGCACCTAGACCCTGAAATGAAAATTGTGCAGGAGATGCGGACTGACTGAAGATCTGTCAGCGATGCTGAGGACAGTTCATCTGGATTCACTGTTCATGAACTGCTCATCAGGACAGAAGGATTTACAGAAACCTATTTGCCTAAGGCAGGGATCCAAGTGTGACCTTTGGCTTAAGTGTCTGTTCTGGATATATAATGTTGACATGTGTGGATGGGTTGTGTCTTCCTCGATGACTATTTTATTCCATCTGTGGTTGGACAAAGCCAGGGCCTCGCCGCCGACTACATGGGACATCTGTGGGAGCCAGTGGCTGCCTGTTGTGTCAGCAGGTGTGGTGGAGGCAGAACTGAGATGTGATTTCACACAGGCCGTCAGGAGTCTGTGCGGGAACCTGGGACTTCTCTGCATTGCTCCAGGTGTCGTTGCTTGTCATCTAATTCATCATTCTGGTATCTAACTTCTTTTTATCTCCCCTACTCCAGTCTGATTTCAGGCACAGGAAGGATTTTAGAACAGCTCCCGGTGAGAATTAACCTGACGAGAACTGATTATATTCTTAGTGGAGAAGCAGTTTATTGCCAACCAAATTCTCGGTGCCAGATGAACAAAGTTGATGCTAATTCTATTCTCTCAGGGTTCCAAACAACGACATGGAGCCACTTGTGAGATTTAATGGGCATTTAGGACAAGGCTAGCGACAGGTCTGACCCACAGGGAAGGTCCGCAGCCTCTCAGATACACTGGCCCATCTGTACATGCCAGTTTCTTCCCATCCCTGGAGACCGGGGTATGTCAGAGGTACTAACATACCCCACCCTCCAATAATGAGCCCCCGTCTCATACAGCTCTGGTCATATAGAAGAGCTGGAGGGGGGAAAGGCTTTAATTCAACCCAAAAACATGTATCGAAGGCCTTCTATGGCAAACCCTGCCTCATCTTGGTGGCTCGCAGCATGGAGGGATGGGGCCGAAGGGTTAGGCACACAGAGGCAACTCTGCCTTTAAGAAGGGAAGCTGAGGGAGCAGGGAACAACAGAGGGCTCTGAGCATCACAGGGCTCCCAGAGAGCAGCCAGCAGTGGGCGGTCCAGTGCTGGATTCCAGAGCCATGTGTAGAGTTCCAGAAAGTTCCATGGGAGGCCTTGATGGAGGTAAGAATGTGGACTCCATTGCAGGCTGCACAGGTGATGAGGGGGCCCAGATGCAGTGCTAAGTTCTCTAGAATCCTTCTGTCCTGCCTCATTTCTTCTCTCGCCAGCCATAGTGGCTCTTCTGGGCTCGTAGAGTCTCTGCTGCACTGACTGCTACCAATGCCTGAGCCGGCTCCCTGTGCCTAAGTGACCACATTGTGCCTGTGCTCAGAGCCCTCCAGACCTCCAGGCATGTTCCTCTCATGCCTTTCATTATTTTCTATTAGCACAGATAGGTTAAAATCAGAGGGTGGGGCCCACTCCCAGACTCTGCCTGCTTTCTGGTAAACAGCACAGGCTCTTGAGTGACTTCCTGGCTTTGAGTTCCAGCTTTACCGTTCTCCAGCCTCAAGTCCAGCAAATGATTCTCTTACTCTGCCTCAGTTTCCTCACCTGTAAAGGGTGGCGGCTGTAAGAATGCTTTTCTCACAGGGCTGCTGTGCTGGCTGAGTCATTATGGCAAATACTACAGAGTAGAATCTGGGACACAGTAAATGCAGCTGACAGATTAGGTGGCATTAGTTTGAATCCTGATCCAGGATCTAAACAGGTTCCCCCTGTTAGGACACTCAGCATCTCTGGGTGCCCTCGGAGAAGTTGCCCGACTTCTCTGTCCCCGCCAGCGGGGCTGTCTTTGTCTTGGAACTCTGGCTGAGTATGTCTTCTTCCAACCATGACCTTCCTCCACTTCCCTTTCCACTTTCCATGCTGCTCCCCTGTGAGCCTCCATCCCACATCCACACCTTCAGAGTCAGCTATCCTATGGTTCAAACGCTGTTCTTTACGAAGTTCATTTTGATAGTTTTTAGCTATTCAGGACAAAAAGAATGACTCGTCCCTTTAAAAGCCCAGTTTGGAGTTTGAAAGGCACTGTGATGAGAAGCCTTGGATCTGCCTCCCAGCAGCAGTAAAGGGGTTATCAGCAGAGAACACGCTGCATGCTTAATTGCAAAACTGTCCCCCAGGCCAAGGGCTGGTTTGAGCTGAGTGGCAATTTGGGCGTTAGTGTAACCACTACTTCCAGGCTAGCAGCTACCGCTGAAGACTTTGGGGTGCAGTAAAGAGGCTCGCCAGTGCAGCACCGTTCTGAACCCTCTAAAACACTAGAATTCTCCTATAATGAGCTTAGCCTTGAAGCATTTGACAGAGGCCTGGCTTTATTTCTGTTGCTGTGACCAAACACAACCCTGGTCCAAAACAACTTAGGGGAGGAGAGGTTTTGTTTCCGGTACAGGTCTAGGTTTCAGTCAGTCCCTGGGGGAAGTCAAGGCAGGAACTCAAGCAGCTACTCATACCATATCTCAGAGCAGAGGGAAATGAATGCCATCATGATGCCTGGCTGCTGTTCCTATTTTCTTCACACCCCTGCATTCCAGAGTCCAGCCCATGAAATGGTGCTCCCCACATTCAGGGTGGGTCTTCCCACTCAGTTTACATTCAAGACAATCCCCACAGATATACCCACGGCCCAACCAGTTCTAGCCCAACCACTCCCTCAGTTGAGACTCCCTGCTCAGACAACTAGAGAGTTGACATTTAAACCTAACCAGCACAGAGTCCTGAAGGCAGACACATAGGAAGGGGTACCCCCCACCCCAGTTAGCCAGACTTCTGATTCTGCCCAGTGAATATGGACTTTGCCTATTAGGAAAATGACGCTGACTTTGCTGAGGTTGAGTCCATCTAAGGGTGGGCGAAGGACTTGGGATGTATTTGATGAGAGAGGAGTTTGTCATCCCTGGGGCCAGGTGCAGGGGGTCAGGAAGTGTTTGGGGAACGGATGCCTCTGAGATTCCTAATCTGCTCATTTCTGCAGTGTGAAAATAATATGGGGGATTCAGGCAGGGTTGCAGGTGAGGTGTGACCAGCAAAAGCCTAAATCACTTAAGTGCTCCCCTCTCTGGCAGTGGGAAACTTTATCCCCAGCCTTTCAAGTACAGAGAGTCAAAGCTTAAATGGCTCAGCAGCCCCTGCCGATGTGTATCAGTGAGCTGAAGCTTGCCAGAGTCCCAGCGGACGGAAGAAGGTTATCTTTCAAGGGCAGGTGTCCTGGGAGTGCTCAGGAGCGTCCTACATACAACGGGAAATTAGCTGGATCTTACAGCCAGCGCCTACCCTACACTGTGGAAGTTCTGAGTCTAAAAGCAAACCAGCTAAAGTGCCCTCAAAGTCAGACCCTCCTATGCCTCGGGGTTAGCAGCCCCAGGAGGGAAAAGACTTTTCTAATGTGGGGCGCCCTCACCCCAGTCTGTTTCTTAGGCACTGCTAGCAACCTCGTTTCCTTGTTCCTTGGCTCTGGTTCTCATCCATGCGACTCCCACACACCAGTTTGGGAAGTGCCAGAGAGAAATGTCTCAGAAGCCACTGGTCATGTCAGAGTCCTTCTCATTACTCCCAATGGCTCCCCACTGACTTCAAGACAGATTAAAAAATTCCTTCCTGCAGTTCACAAGGCCAGGCTCCCAGCCCCATCATAGGCCCCCAGCCAGTACTTTTTGCAGAATGAAGATTGCAGGCTGGGGAGATGGCTCACAGTGGGAAACACGGCTGCTGCACAATCATGAGAACCTGAGTTTGGCTCTGCAGCACCCACGTGAAAAGCTGAGCATAGATACATATTTTTATAACCCCAGTGCTGGGAAGCAGAAACATGTGAATCCCCGGGGTTCACTAGTCAGCCAGGATAGATGACTGAGCTCTAAATTTAGTGAATGACCCTGTCTCAAAAAAAATGGAAGAAAGGAAAGGCAAAAGAAAGTGAAGAGCAATTGAGGAAGACATGCTGATCTCTGGTCTCAACACATGGCCACACAGACAAGTGCATCCAGATACATATATGCACACATTCACATAAACACATACATTATATACCACACACATGTGTACAAGCATGTACACACGCACACACACATGAAATAAAGGTTGCCGCCGGACAACTGGCTTGGCTATCTCCATTGCATCATTCAAATGTCCAGCAAACTCCCTGGCCCCTGACTTCCTTTTAGCCACCCACAGACGATTTTCTGATATGTCTGTCCTTTGGTTCTGCAGCGTCCTCAGGAGTAGGTCTCTTGTCACTCCCAGACTGGAGGGACAGGTCCCCTCTACCATGGCATGGGGACTGCTCCTATCAGAATGAAGTCAGTGCTGAGACAAGATGACAAGCAATGCTCCAAGTGGTGGGTGCGCTAGTTAGCCTGCTCTAGGTCAGTGGCTTCCAGAATGAAAATGCGCTGTGCCTTTCAGCTGGTCCCTCTGGACCCTATGTCAGCTCACAGTGACAACTATAGGCTGCTGAAGGTGGGGGTGGGTTCTCTAATGAAGGAGAGCCAACCTGAGAGGCAATTCTCACCACAGCTTAGGCTTCCTGTACTGTGAAGACTTGCAAGGTTCCCCAAACAGGTCAGAGGCCAGGAGAAAGAAGTCCAGACATTAAAACTGTGGAATTGGAAGGCAAAGGGACAAGGTTCTTATGCTCCCCAGGGAATGGAGTGTTGTCCTAGACATTGATAAGACTATCTCTTACTGATGGGGAAAGAAGTCAATGAGGGTGGCACGGGCTTTCTGCTTTCTTTGTTATTTAAGATCTGTCTGCCTCTTCCCATATCCTGTCCCTGAATATGCATATGACTTGACGATGGTCCTCAGCCCTCAAGCAAAGGTCTCGCCTCTTAACTGGTGTCCTGAGAAGTGGCTCCAAGTGGCCATCTGATACAGGAAAGGCAATGCCCAAGGGAGAGGATGGCAGAGAGTGAGCATACACCCAGATACCCTGTTTTCTAGTGACAGTTCCAAGACAGTGGCCAGATCCCTTCTAGAGGGTCTCAGAGCATCAACGTTGGTATTTCATGATGGCAACTCATTCATTGATATTTACATTATTGATTTTTCTTCTTAAATATCAACTGTAGGGGAAGGGGGAAATAAGTGGGACACTTTTATATTCCATATTGTAGAAAGGATCTGCACATAAGTGTAATTAATGACTTAGCATGCACACATTCATAATAGCTTGCTTATTCTAAGCTAAACTCCGGCCCAAGTAGTGCCTTAAGAAATTGTTCTAGTTTTATTTCTGTTGTGATAAAACATTTTGGTGAAAAGCAACTTAAGGGAGAAAAGAATCTATTTCAGCCTACTATCCCAAACAATAGTGTGTCACAGAAAATTCAAGGCAAGAACTTCAAACAACTAGTCACATTCACAGTCAAGAGCAGAGAAATGTATGTATGCTTCCTCTCTTCCTTTCCTAATTGCTCAACTCAATTTTTCCATGTCTATATAGTTCAGAATCCCCTGCCTAGGGAATGGTGTCACCCATAGTAGGAAGAGTCTTTTAATGTCAACTAATTCATTAATACAATCCCCCACAGACATACCAACAGGCCAGCCCAGTAAAACAACACCTCAAATATAATCCTCCACAGACATACCTACAGACCAGACCAGCATAGACAGAACCTCAAATATAATCCCAATAGATTTACCTACAGCCAGACCAGCATAGACAACACCTCATTGAGACTTTCTTCCTAGTGATTCTAGGCTATGTCAAGTTGACAATGACAACTAACCAGCACAGGAATACTAGGTTGGCAGGGACAGATACTAGTTACAATTAGAGTTCAAAGACGTGCCTGAGCTCAGACATCAAGAGCATGGAGAAATGGAAGGTTTGATAACTACACAGGCACAGATACCATAAGTCTCAGAAATGTGGCTGACCACCTGATCAGAGAGGCACAAGACTATGTTCCAAAATTGTTGTGAAATAATCTTTCTGTACTACGAAGACGTGTCCCATGGCTTGGTTTAATAAAAAGTTGAATAACCAATAGCTAGGCAGGATTTTCAGAGCAGAGAGGACACTGGGAAGAAGAAGGGTGAAGTCATGAGGAGACCTGGAGGAAGCAAGACATATAGGAGATGAGGTAACAAGCCATGAACCACGTGTGACAGCACATAGATCACTAGAAATGGGATAATTTGTTATAAGAGATAGTTAGAAACAAGCCTAAGCTATTGGCTGGCTTTCATAATTAATAATAATCTTTGTACCGTGATTTGGGAGCAGGCTGGCAGGACAGAAAAAGACTGTTTACAGAGAATGAGCTCTCCAAACTATAGCTTTACCTTCCCCACCTATAAGCTTGCTGGTTGGAAATGAGCGGGAAGTTTTTTAAAGGGTGTTAACCCCCTGCCTTCTCACTTCAATAGCTCCCTGAATAAAGCACAGCTTACCTATCCAGCTCCTGTCTCTACTCACTAGTATTTCTGATACAAACAGCATGAATGCTGCCATCCTGGTTACATGACTGTCCCCACTGCTGCCTTCTGTTGTCTCTTCCCAAATGAACAAATACTGTCTTCTGAGAATTTCCCTGTGTGTTTTGACTCTTACAATCCTTTCTTCTTCTGAGCCTCCCACAGGACTACGGCCCTGTGGTGGTTTGAATGAAATTGGCCCCCAATGGGAGTGGGACTATTAAGATGTGAGGCCTTGTTGGAGGAAGTGTGATATTGTTGGAGGGAGTGTGTCACTGTGGAGGTGGGCTTTGAAGTCTCATATGTACTCAAGCTATGCCGGTGAGACAGAACCATTTCCTGTTATTTGCAAAACGAGACGTAGGACACTTGGCTCCTTCTCCAGCACCATGTCTGCTTGCAAACCACCATGTCAGACCATGATGATAATGGACTAAACCTCTGAAAATGTAAGCCACTCCAATTAAATGTTTACCTTTATAAAAGGTGCCATGGTCATGGTGTCTCTTAACAGCAATAAAACCCTAACACAGGCCCACTATGAATAAGGGGTCTATCAAGGCCCAGGCTAGTTCTGTGCCCTTTCCTGACTGGATTACAGTACCAGAGCACTGGCACCCTCCCCCTAATCACTCTGGCCTTGTCTTGCCCTGAGCTCACCAGTGGGCAGCCCAACCACAAGCTGAGAAGCCTGCTCTTGATCACCCTGAACTAAATGGATCCAAGCACCTGTGCAGGAATAAGTATCATGATACAGCAGAAAGAACATGAAAGGTGCCTGGCCCCCGTCTGCTATAACTAGGGGTCCTGGAGAAAATACAACCACTGTGCCTCAGTTTCCCCATTTTTAAAATTAAGAAAGTATCCAAACCCATCTCACGGAATTCTGGCTATGGTTAAATTGGGAAATGGATGTGAAAGTCCCTCTGAACTCCCGTTTGTCTGATCCTCAACTCTGTCTGATTATGACCGTTGCTTGTTCTGATTGACCAGAGTCTGTGTATGCCAATCTGGCATTCTTCCTTTGCTTTGATTCAAACCACTGCTCTCTGCATCTTGTAACCACTGCAGGGTAGCAGCTGACCGATAGCAGGACCATGGTCCCCAGCTCTAAGGAGAACCCGGGTGGGGGGCACCACATTTCTCCAACTCTACCCTGACTGGGTTGTGCCAAGGAAGAATGTGTCTAACGAGAGGCACACAACTCAGCCTCCAGGCAAATCGATTCCATTTCAGACTTGTAAACACAGAACATGCTGTACAAACATGCCACAAGGCTGGCTTCCAGCCTGTTGCTAGGAAGCCTGGGAGTTCACGCCGCTTAATCAAGCATCTTTAAAGCGCTACATCGTCTCCTCCATCCATCCACAGAAAGGCCCTGGGCAAAACTCAGTGAATTAATCAGAGGGCTTCATGAATGGGTGCCCTCTCACTGAGGGAGTAAAGCTGAGGCCCTGAGCTCAGTTCTAAATGATTCAAGCCCTCAGATCTTAGCAGATGGGGAAGGCAATCTGGAAACAGGCCAGTAGCCCTCAAGGGCAGAAACAGAGATACTCGTGCTGCTGGACACACACAACGCGATCAGATGAGCTAAAGCCTTGATTATCATTGACTTGCGTATTCATGTTCAACTTTGACTACTTTAAACTAAGCTTACCCATCACAGAAATCTATGGTGACTGTCAGCAAATGATAAGATTCCTGAGTTCTGAGCTTTGTCGTAGCTCTTCCCGAGGAGATGTTCAACTTGAAAAGGAGACCCCACCTTAGGTTAGCAGATGGCTGCCCTTTACCTTGGACACATCAGCTCAGTTCTGAAGCAGAACTGCATAAATACCTTTCCTGTCAAGTCACCCCCACCATGGCCTTGAGTTAGCACAAAGAGCCAGATTAAGCTAATCAAGAAGGGTACAGGGACTGTGGGCAGTACTAGATGTCTGTCATGGGGTCGAGAGCAAGCTCTGACTCAGCTAGAGTGTGATATGTAAGAGAAGAAGGCGGGAGAGCCTGAACTGTGTCCAGGAGAAGATCACAGGAAGAGGAGGATTAGCACTTCCTGTCTGGAAGCCTCTGGACATTCTGGGGATGCTCTAGTACAGAGTGGATATGAGATACACAGTCTCAGCTGGATAGCAGCTGACAGCAGCAAAGTGTCTCCTCTCTTTTCTGTCACCTCCTCAAATTTTTCTACCCTCTGCTGAATCACTCTAGACAAGCCCCCTCCATTTTCATCCTTGTTCTCACCTAGACAACGGAAGAAGCAATATTTCTTCCTACTCATAATCAGCTATACTGCCACAACGCAGGAATGCCACCTTTGTCTCTATAGTAACAAGGACCCTTATGCTGAAAGGAAGGCAGAAAAGGAAAATAGAGATTAAGAGGCAAGAAAACCCTGTCTCGTCACTCACACCTTGGAAACTTGCACACATATACTCACATCTATCTTCCAGCTCACACCTTGGGGCCTTACACACATGTACTCACATCTATCTTCCAATTCACACCTTGGGACCTTACACACACACACACATATATCTTCCAGCTCATACCTTGGGACCTTACACACACACACACACACACACACACTCACATCTATCTTCCAGCTCACACCTTGGGACCTTACACACATACACTCACATCTATTTCTCTCAACTGTCCTCAAGGAAAGCATCATCATCACATTCTACAGTTTGAGAAACCGAGGACCAGGAGTGCGAACCATGTACAGAAGGTGGGAGCGATTATTTTGGAGCCAAGAACGAAGATTTGTCTCATGATGAAATGCATGGCCTTTCCTCTGGAACACTGCTTATGTTCTGGATGGAGCAGACTCTGACAACCTGTTGTTCTGCATCTAAGGGGCGGTGATGAACTCTATCAATCCATGCATTCCCAGTGAGGAGAAGAACCTGACCTACAAGAGAGAAACCCAAGTGGAGGAGATCAGACACAAGAGATGCTTGGAACTAAAGCAGTTTCCCAGGCTCTCAAGCTGGAGCAGGGGCTCAGCAGGCAAGCCAGAGCCCTGGGGGCAAGGTCCAGATCTAGGCAAGTTGTGGAGTGATGCCAATCTAAACCATGCCAGCTTGGTTCAGGATAAAGTTCTGTGATTAGTAGAAGACACTTTCCCAACCCTCAGCACCTTTGGCAAGAGTGTTATCGTAGATGCAAATAAATTGAAGATTTGCTATGAGTATTTTTCCTCTTCAAAATTCATCTTGAAGATCAATCCCTAATGTGACAGCATTAAGAGGCATAGCCTGCAGCAGGGAATGTTTCTGCTTCAGAAAGAACTTAATGGAGGCTGTTATCTTAGAGAAGTGTAGTGAAAGGGGAGCGCAGGCCTGCTTTTCGTCC
>LOJH01037892.1:0-15169 GCA_001685095.1 Ellobius talpinus | reverse complement strand
GGGAGGGAGAGAGAGAGAGATCTCAAAAGAAGTAGGTGTGGCTGCTAATGTAGAATTTCCATATACACCAGCTGTATCATTCCCGGGTATCTAATCTTCAGGACTCTATATATCTATCCTTCTACAGAGATGTGTGCTCATCCATGTTCATTGCTGTTCTATTTGCAATAATCAGGAAATGGAAAGAGTTCATCAACAGATAAACAGATAATGAAAACATAACCTATCTATCTACCTATGGATACACATACACACAATGGATTCATCTGTAAAGAAAAAGTAAATTATGAAAATTGCAGGCAAATGAATGGAATTGGAAGATTATACTGAGTGAAGTAACCCAAACCCAGAAGTATAAATGTTCTTTCTGATTTGTGAATTCAGACTGAACTATGTTTAACTTGGAATACCTGTAGAAGCCAGGAAACTGGAAAGGAACAGTTGAAAGGGGATGCCATAAGAAAAGGGTGATATCAAAAGTAGAAAGGATGGAAAACTTAAAGCAGGGAAGAGGGGTGGAAGCAGAGGAACATGGGGAGGGTTAACCAAAATAAAGTATGTATAAAAATGCTACTTTGTAAGCTAATTAAAATATTTAAGCAAAAATATCAGTTGTGAGAAGATGCCCTGTTAGGCTGGATGCTGCTGTTCCTAGAAGCCACTGGCTATTAACCATAAATGCCAGTGCCAACTGTGAGAGCTCCCTTTGAATTGTTGGGCAGGGGGTCCCAAAGGACTCCCAAACAATGCAGGCTGCTGTCATACTTCTTGCCTGTCCACCAGACAGGGTCTTACACACCTTGGTTATGTAGGCCAACACAACCTGGTTGCAAGACAGACAGACATCAAGCTGAATGCTTGCTTCTTGCTGATTTGCTTTCATAATGATGCCAAGTTCTATACAGGGGTAAAAAAGTATCAATGGACAATTCCAGCTATGAACTCTATTAACTAAATACCAATCCACTAAATACTAATCCATTAGTGGCAATGACTGTGAATGGTGCAGTAAACCACTCTGGTTGGATTTAAGGCCTGCTCCACAGAAAGGAATCCATGCCTAGTACTGTAACTCCAGTTTAAAATTCATGGTTGGGAGGGTTGTAGACTCTAGGGAGAGATAACTTACTACTTTTGTTTACCCAAGTTGACATGGTGTTAAACTGCCTTCTAAACATCTATGTTTAGATTTGTGACAGCTAATCTTGGTTGCCAGCTTGACATAGGCAGCAAGAGGGAACCTCAATTGAAGAACAAACTTCCACAAAGTGGTCTGTGGAACATTTTCTTGATTGCTAATTGATGTGTGTGTGTGTGTGTCTGTGTAGGGGAGCCCATGGGCTATATATAACAAAGTTAGATGAACAAGTCTGTAAGCGGCATTTCTACATGGTCTATGCTTCAGTTCCTGCTTCCAGGTTCCTGTAAGCTGAAGCAAACCCTCTTCTCCCCAGGTTTTTATCCACTAGAGAAGCAAACTACAATGCACACAAATACCACTCTCAGCCTCGGCGAAGCTTATCTTCTTAATGCACAGTAACGAACGCAAAGACCCTTGACTGCCCAAGGTGCTGAGACCAAGGAAAAGCTGAGCACTCAGAACTAAAGAGGACATTTATACCACATTTAAGGTTCAGGGAATACCACAGAAGTGGCAGAATGCAAAATCTGGAAAACAGTGACAATGGTCAAAATATGATCTGGGCATGGACTGCATGTCACTACAACTATGACCCTACAGGAGGTCTGGCTGCCTGGATAAGATTAGATCTTTCCACAGCCAGTCATGGATTGGAGCAGTCAGGGGTCCAACCCTTCCCTGCTGAACTACTTACTGGATACTGAAGGATTCTAGAGGAAGGGGTGTCAGTGTCTTTAGCTGTGAACCCATTGGTGAGGCCATGCTCACAGGCAGTCCTGATTAAACTCAGTGTCACAAAACAAAAAAAATGGGAACGGGATCTGTAGGAAGATGGGAGACTGACCAGGAGTGACAGATGAGGGGGGTGGTGGCAAGAGTAATCTCAATGTGTCAAATACATGCAAAACTCTGAAAGAATAACTTTTTTTTTAAAGAGGCTTATGTTCAATGTTATGGAATTTGCCATCTGATTCTAAACAGAATGAGAATTCTGGTGCATGGGCCTGTGAGGACATTTACAGAAGGATTGACATGAGAAGATCACCCCCACCATTCATAGTGAATAATTCACAGACACAACAGTGTTGCTTGCTTGCCTTCACTTCTTGCTAGTGAGTAATTCTTCCCTGTTGCTGCCACTCCTGCAGCTGCAATCCTTCACTTGGCGTGGGAAGTCCTTCTGTCTATGTTATTTATTGGTTAGTTGTTATTTATTGGTTAATGAATAAAGAAGCTGTCATGGGCCTGCACAGGGCAGAATAGTTAGGTGAGGAAAACTAAACTGAATGCTGGGAGAAAAAGGAGAAGCCATGTAACCCTGCAGGAGACAGATGCTGGATGAACTTTACCTGATAGGCCACAGCCATGTGGTGAAACACTGATTAATGGAGATGGGTTAGTTTTGGATGTAAGAGTAAGCCAGAAATATGCTTATTGGAACTGATACAGATTTCTGTGTGACTATTTCAGGGCTGAGTAGCTGGGAATGAACAAACAACCCACTGATATCAGAACCCAGTTCCTTAAGCTTTTCAGCTTGGAATAAGGACCAGCAGTGCTTTAGGAATCCTCTAGGCCTCCATCACTATTTTTGGGATACTGAGGGATTCAACTTCACAGACTAGGCAGCTACTGGGTTTTCAGCCCTTCCAGTATGCACACAGCCACTGTCACATTGTTAGATTACCCAACTCTTACAGAATAAACTGTTTATAAACTGGTTTATAAATCCCTTTGTAATTTACATACTATAATTTACATACTCATTTTATCAGTTTGGTTCTAGAGAACCCTAATAGACAAATCATGCACTTTATTAATACAATCCACAGTGATCAGACTGGTAAGATAAACTTGGCATTGTGTGGCAGAGGGGCAGTGTAGAGCCTGTATCAGGCTATCAGCAAAGGAAACAATGGCAAGGACTTCAACTCTGGTGGCTGCAGTACAACCAGGAAGAGGATGGGAAAGGACTCATAAGACATTAGACTGCATGTGATCAACAGAATGTATACTGTAAGAAAGGAGGAAAGAAGAAAAGTTAAGACTACTCTAAGACTTCAAGGCTATGTAAATGAATGTAATCTGACAACACCATTAACTAAATAACAGTGGAAGAGGTGGAAGGAGGAAACGAATGATGAAAACAAAATTGCTTATAGGTTATGTAAGTAGAATTATAGTAACAAGAACTTATAATTAAGATCTAGAATTCAGAGAGCGAATGAGGCTCAAGTTTTAGGTCTGAGATTCAAGAGCATACCTACAAATGGATGAAACTATCCAGGGAACTGTTTATACAGAATCCAAAGTACCGAGCACAGAACAAAAGGCTTTCTTATGAACCTTATTGAACTTCATAATCAATATTAATTTTAATAAGGTTTACACACAGTATCATTTAGAATAAAGAGTTAACATGAAGAGTAGAAAATGACATATCAAAATTATCTGCAACTTGTAGGACAACTTTATGACCAATAATACATCTCTGAAACTGGAATACACTGCTCTACTGGGTTGGGAAGACTACAATACAGAGCACATTAAAGAGTACATTAGTCAGGTTTACTGCTCATTTGTGACACTAATGCTCCACTAAATAAAACAATCAAACATGTGGTATGGCCTCCTATAATGAAAAGGCAATACAAATGAGTATTAAATCAATACACAAAAACACAGCATACATTTAACAAGTTCAACTACTGACATCTAGAAATTGTATATGTGTATATATGTATGCCTGCATGGCAACCAGTGGTCTAATTTATCAATATAAAGTCCTTATTAAATCTGAGATTTAAAATTTAAATTTATTTATTCCCAGTCCATTGTCTGGAATCATCATTGTTAAAACACCCAAAACTGATGCCACAACATCTGCAAGGAAAGCTATCTTGTGATACATATATATTTACTGAAAAGTTTAAAAACACTTTGGGGCATGTTCATAGACTACAGAAGAAGTGTTTTAAGTAAGAGATCTGAGTGCAAAATACATCTTTATTCAAATCATGTTGATTTTCAGTATGTTCTGAAGTAACACACAAAATTATATCAAAGCTATATTTTAATTTCATCACATTCTACACTAAATTCTTTACTATTTGCCAAAAATAACTTTTTATAAAGCTTACTATTTTGTCTAATATAATACAGACTGTCTATCTCTCTTTTTATGTGTTTCTCTCAAAAATCAAAAGAGCTTATGAGCATATCATACAGAACAGTGGTATATTACACAGCAAGCATGAGACAGACTCTGTAGTGTACATAACAGCATATCCATATATACTACAGGAGACTACATGCCTTGTTAAGTCATAGTTTAAGAAATCTTTCATGTAAAAAACTCTGCATTACAAAATGTGGTGGCTTGAGAGCCAGCTGTTTTCTTTTCATGAATTTCTTTCAGAGGGCATTAGTTGTCCATTTAACTTCATTAGCAGCTTTACCACGAGTCCAGACTGCAAAATAAAACATATGTTAACAATAAATATGAAACATACAAAAAGATATACCCAGTAGCGGGCATGTTCATACCTATTGGAAGGGTAACTTAATTAGGAAGAGACAGCATGTCAAGAAATTGGGCGTATCTAACACACCTGCAAACCCACAAATTTAGTTCTAAACCTGTGGGTGGGAACCCTTTTTTTCATTGAAGAATTCCCTCTGCCTGTCCTGTGGGTTGGGAGCCATCTTTTCCTGGTCTAGTTAAAGAGCTCGCCCACCAGCTTACTTGGCTCAGTTCTGGCTGCACATCTGCCACATGGTCCAGTCTAAGAAAAGCCAGATTATTTCATCAGACACACAACCAACAAAGGGAGTCCAGATACTCAGGTCAAATGGCAAAAACAAAAACAGCACAATTGGCCAAAATAATCGCTCCCATAAACCCACCAGTTTCAGAAGTGTTCTCCCATAAGGATTTAAAAATACAATCATAAAGTTTATTAAAGAATTCAAGGATTTAAAGAAGATATAAATACTTTAGTGAACTCTAAGAAGATAACAAAAAACAGTTGAGTGTTGTCCAAGAAAATACATACAGCTGAATGAAATAAAAATATTTGAAAACTGAAACTGAATAAAGAGATATGAACATTGATGAGAACACAAGCTGAAATGAAGATACAACTGAAAAACTCAATATGCCAGTTAGAAAACTCAGGGAAAATCTTACAAGTAGTACAAGTAGAATGAATCAACCAGAAGATAAGTAGATATCTGTACTAGAAAATAAAAGAATTTATACAAAAAAAGAAAGTAAAAAAAAATTAATAACATATGAAATGTGTGGGACACTATCAAAAGACTAAATCTTTGAATTATATAAATAGAAGGGAGAGAAGAATCCTAGGGCAGTCAATGTCATAGGCCAGATATTTAACAAGATGATAAAAGAAAACTTGCCCAAACTAAAGACACTTGTAGAGATAAAAGAAGCACACAGAACACCCAATAGACAAGACCAGAAAAGAAACACCCAAAGGCATATCACAGGTAAAACACCAAGAATCCACAAAAAAAGAAAATATACTGAAAGCTGCAAGAGAAAAGCAAAAACCCCCAAGTTACAAATACAAGAAACCTGGAATAACACCTGATTTCTCAATGGAAACTACGAAAGTCAGAAGGACCTAAAACCAAACAATCCTAGTTCCAAAAGACCACAACTGCTAAATTGAACTACTGTAACCAGCAAAACTAACTGCCATAATTAGAGAAGGAACAACTTTCTATGATCCAAATGGCCTAAACAAATTCACATCCAACAACAACAAAACACAAAACAGAATATTATAAGCAAAGCAGCTTTGAGCTAAAGAGAGGAATACAGTCAAGCTACCCTACAAAGAAAAAAAAGATAAAAAAAGCTGCAAGCAAGAACACAAACCAGCAAAAAAAATCAAAATGACTGCAATCTACATATACCTTTCAATAATAATTTTAAATATTAATGGCTTAAACTTATCAATCAAAATACACAGAGAAGCTGAATGGATTAAGAAACAAAAATTATCTATGTGCTGTCTAGAAGAACTCATTTAGCGAAGTTAAAGATAGAGACCACCTTGAAGTAAAAGGATCGAAAAGTATTCCAAGCAAATGGGATCAAGAAGCAAGCAGGCACCGCTATTCTAATATCCAACAAAATAAACTTCAAACTAAAACTAACCAGAAGAGATAAAGAAGGAAGGAGGGAGGACAACACAGAAGCAGAGGGCAAGAGACAACACCGTGGTTGTTTGATAAAGCCTCAAGGAATCATTATTTTATATGTATCTAAAGTTATACACAACACACGTGCATGTGTATACATACACATTAGTAATGAGAAACCTCCTTCAAATGGTTGGTCAGGAAGTACACATGGCTCCTCAAACCATGATGTAGCTATTGTTACTATTGATGTAGCTCCTGGTTATCTCTCTGGGTTGAGGCTCAAGGAGGTCCCTTCCTGATGAAGACACTACACAGTTAGGACAAAGGACTTGGATAATTTGAACTGGATCTGACCTGAAAGCCCCTGTGCTATGGCTTAGCTTTCATAGTTTCAGAAAACATGATGCAAGCTGCCAAGGGAAAGAACTGATTAAGCAGTCCTACCCAGCTGCAACACCCAGGGGCCACAGCAATGACCAGCATGGCGAGATATACATAAAGTAACAGTAAGTGGCATTTACATGTCAGTGGTAATCACCAACTGTCTAGTCAGACTTAAGGCTCAAGAGGAAAATGAGGCCTGGTACTAGAAACCTAGCTAGTACCCTTGGCTAGTGACATCATGGACCTTAGAACTGAGTCTATTGCCACTTTGTTAGAGCAGCAGCATGATTCCTCACTACATTCTAAACCTCTCCTTATACCCACACATAAGCATGACTACCACCTCTCTCCTTAGCCGGGAGGTAGTGGTGCACACCCTTAATCCCAGTGAGTCTCTGAGTTTGAGGCCAGCATGGTCTACAGTGTGAATTCCAGGATCTCCTAGACTACAAAGAAAAACTCTGTCTTAAAAAGAAAAAAAATAAGAAAAAGAAGCCTTTCTCACAGATGGAAATATAGAGCATTATAGAAAACCATAACTGATACAATGCAGAGATCAATGGAATATGGGAAATCTAGTATCAACAAATACATGTACACCCCAACTCCTACATCTATGGCTCAGGGAACATTGCAGAAGAGAGGGCGCAAAAATTGTAAGAGTCAGAACTTCAGACTCCTAAAATCTATTGTCAAACAGTCTCTCCTAGAAATAGCTGCATAAGTAAGACCTGGACAATGGCAATATCAATGAACATGTTACTATGGGAGGGAAAAATTGTAAAGGGTCTCTCTCAACCCTAGACAAAGAACTACAGTCAAGTAATGACTACTGAAAGAAGAATTAGACTCTCCCAGAAATAAGTTCCCTTTTTGGGTGTTTAATGCAGAGTGGTTAGGCTGGAAACCATAAACACACAAAAATAAAAATGGCTCTGGCAGGTTGTATTTATATATTTGTGTACACATGTGCATGAGTGTGCATACATACATGCGACAGTACTAATAAAAGAAAAAGAGGCTCTCGACTTGAGAGGAGGGAGAGTATCTAGGAGAGGCTGGAAGGAGAAAAGGGAAGAGGAAAAGTGATGTAATCCTACTTCGATTAACAACATATTTAAAAAAGAAATAGGGTATAGAAGATAAATTTAGGATTCTGAAGGTAGTTAAGAAATGCCTCACAAAACATTGACTGGTTCAGATAGTATACTGGTTAAGAAAAGGGAAGAACTTTAAAAACAGAGGGAATAAGTAATCAGAATGAAGAAAAACAAATGGCATAAGGAAGCATTTAACTGCTCTAAAACAGAGATAAATTAATCTGCCAAGTTTTTGGCTCCTTTAGTTAGGAAAGGAATTTTATTTTTTCTTGATCCTAAATATTAAATTTCATCTAATACTAAAGGTTTCCAGGGAAGGTAAATGAATTAACAATTAAAAAAAGAATTTTAGTAAAACCATAGTCTATCACCATAAGTCCAAATTAATTTATCAGTACTTGCCTGTTTTGTGTGCACTATAAAGCTCATCTTATTTTCCATACTATGGATTTGAAAACAAGTCCCAGCATCTCCCAGTTGCCATGTAAAGCAACAATACTTAAGACTGATGAGTAAAGCCTGCAATAGAATTAGAAATTATTATGCTAAAATAGAGCTAAAAGTAACATTGATCAGTAATGGTGGCGCATACCTATAAATCCCAGTACTTGGAAGGTGGAAGATGAAGATCAGAAATTCTGGGCTATCCTTGGCTAGCAGTCAGTTGGAGACCAGTCACATGAAACCCTATCTCAAAATGCCTGACAAACACCCTAAACAAGAAATGCAACATTTATCTTCATTTATGGTATGTAATTATCTAGTTATTAAATGTAATTGTTTTGAACATTATTTTTAAGGTCTCTTTATAGCACACACACTAACCTCACACAGCGTGAAGCACAGAACCCAGAAGGCAGACTCCTGGGACACAATGAACAATGACGATATTTGTATCAGACTAATAAACATTTTAACAGATGCTCATTCTCAGTGAGTTTGAACACAGAAGGATAAGCTTTTACTTCATGCAGGTTAATAGTAACTTCTTTAATGTGTTCCAAACCTTTTATGAATATATATACAGTACTTTTAAATCTGAAATTTACATAGTGGGATTAACAGATGACTTCAGCAATTTTATTCCACTGAAAGTACACTGATGTGCTAATATTTACTGTAGAAATAAAAAAAAGTAGAAATATGTTCTTCATAAATTTAATAGAAGAAACAATGTTAGGGTAAGCTACTCTCATGCTTTCCTACGAAATGCTATATTTAAGTAGCCATTGATTTTTTTCTTAGGTCTAAATGTTTACTTTGTTGACATGTAGTGCTTGGACTTATGAAGTATGATATGATGTTCTCATCAGCCTATATATACATTGATTAACATGCCTAAAATCTAAAATGCTTATTGTTTCTCTCTGGTAAGTAGGGTAAAATTCCCTTCTATTTTGGTATATACTTATCTTTAATTATTCTCTCTTAGTAATAACTTGTTCTTTATTGTCCTAAACATACAAATATATGAAGTATATATATATGTATACACCAAAAAGTGTTTATACTATCCTTCAAAACATACATGCTTAGAAGTATCAGCTGTTTATAAATGACAATTCTTAGAATGTTAACTGTAAGCTAAAAATATGTCCAAAAATAACAGTTCAGGGACTTTTTTTATTTTATGTGTTTGTTTGTTTGTTTTTGAGACAGGGCCTTATTATGTAATTCTGGCTGGCCTGGAGTTCACTATATAAAACTGATACACTCAGAGAGATCCATTTGCCTCTGCCTCCTGGGACTAAAGGCATGTGCCACCACCACACCTGACAGTTTAGGGTATTTTTAAAGTGGGATTCTGTAAAGGAAACACAGTATAGCTAATTTACATGAGTGTATGCTATATATAAAAGAAGTAATATTTGTTTAAAAACCAGTTATCTACATTCATGTAAAATAAAACTTAAAAAATATGCTAAAATAGCTATTTAGTATAGACTGGAACTAGTGAAAGCACAGTAATACTTTAAAATGAGTAGACTTCGTCACTTGAACTTTTTTTAAAACTAGTGTCAGAAATTAGTCCTCTAATAAGACTTAAAAAAGGAAGGTAGAAAAGAAGAAAGGAAAGGAAAGAGGGAGGAATAAAAGAAGGAAGGGAGAGAAAAAGAAAAGAGGTGAAGGCAGCAACTCTCAGTTTTACCCCATATAGTAAAATAAAAATCTGCTGTGAGAGAACAATATTCAGTGAGGAAAGAATTCTTAAGGCCCCCAAAATATGAAGAGCCAGGTCCACACAGTCCTCTGATGTGTGTACTTGTGCAAGCACATGAAGCCCAGAAGTCAATGCTGAGTGGCTTCCTCAGTCTCTTCCCACATTATCTTTCAAAATAGGTCTGCTCCACTGAACCTGGAAGCTTGATTAGACTGTACAGCAGCGAGCTCCAGGGGTACACTCGCCTTCACTCACTATGCACTGCTATGCCCATTTTTCATTTCTTTTAAGCAAACTCAGTTCACAGAAATAGAAAAGTAGCCACAAACTACATAGTAGTAGCCTACCCAGTATAAGTAAACCAATTTTAACAGAAATAAGCAATGACCCAAGAGCAAGCTGTAAGGAACTCCAAGAAATCAAATTCCATGTCAAGTATGAAAATCTATGTTTTTCAGCCCTATGTTTGTAGTTATTCTCTATATCCTCCCACAGGTTAACAGCATAAAAAACTACTGTTGTCCATAAGGTTGACTCCAAATTCAGATAAATGATAATTTATATAAGATAAGTAAGGGCTATGAGACCTGCTCTAGGCCTTACCCTGCATCCCAAAGATGAAACGCTTCTCAGGAGCAGAGGATTTCTATACTAACACACAGACAGGCTAATGCTTTTCATTCCAAGTGTTCATTTTTTTATTTCTACTCTAAAAATCCTATTCTACTTCTAACTTCTCCAAGCTTCTTCTTCTTCTATCCTAAAAACTCTCCTGTAGGAGCCTTGAAGCGATAAGGAGCTGAGCTGCTTACCATGGCAACAAAAAGGTCCAAGGCCATAGGAGCAGACCAGGATGGTGTGTGTGTGCACAGTGCCCAATGACAGATCCATTGTTAGCGGACTGGCAAGTGAAGAATTGGCATGCTTTCTTAGTAACCTTGGCTGGACATCTGTGACTATGACCTTGTGTAAGCTGTAAAGTTTTTGTGTAAGTCAGTCTTAGGGCAGTGCTTTCCCATCTGTTGGCACAGTAAATCCAAGACACTCTTGTTCTCTGTCTCTCTGAAAGCTATGACCCAGTAACTTTAGACATGCTGGAACCCTTGGGCATCTGTGAAGGTCTCTTTGCCTGGACACTAACACTAACCAACTGGCTTCCAAAGGAGATAATTGTAGGAGGACATACTCCTAAGTTTATACAAAGACTTGGTTGAAAGAGTAAGGGTATTGACTGTGATTACTTTCTTGCCAAAAATTATGCCCAGTAAACTATTAACACACTGCAGTGTTGTGGGAAAAATCCCCAAGCTGTAACATAAGACAAAGAGCCCTGCACACTAGAATTCTGCAATGGGACACTTTAACACATTCTGAAGGCAGTATTTCTTACCAGCTTGCAGATTAGATTGATGAGATGTGTATCTCTGGTGACAACAATCCTCATCGCCTTGCTAAATGAGGTGTGTCCTCCATGAGATAGGCATCTCTGATGAGTTGACCCTGAAATATGTGCTGAATTCTCACTGCATAATTCTGCGGTCAGTAGCACTCCAGTGCTGGAGAGAGGTCTCAGTAGTTAAGAGTGCTGGTTGCACTTGCAGAGGACCCAGGTTCTATCCCCCAGCATCCCTATGGCAGCTCATATCACAACTATAATTCTTGTTCAGGGATCGAGCACTCTCTGTTGACCTCTGTGAGCACCAGGCACACATGAGACTTACACACAGGTAAAACACCCATACACATAATATAAAACATAAAAAAGAAGAAAGTCCATAATAAGAGACAAAAACGAGAATAAAGTTATGAAATTTCTAAACCTTTGAAAAATGATCTAACCTTGACAAATCTAAATAAATTAGGGAAAAATTTTACTAGCTTACTATCATAAATTAGAAAGATGTTCATCCAACCTAAATGTGTTGAATATGTTAAAAATAACTGTCAAGCTTATCTCTTATATTCTAATCACTTTGATTAGAATAAGGAAAAACATAGTGTCAAGAATTTCTGTATTGGGCCTGAAGAGATGGCTCATCAGCGAAGAACACTCACATTTCTTACTGAAACCTGAGTTTGATTTCCAGTACCCACACTGGCGGCTCACAATGCCTATACCACCAGCTTGAGGATGATCTGACACCTGTATCCTCTGTGGGCAACTGCACACACAAGTACATACTGCACAACATATGATTATGTTTAATTTTGGACATAATAAAAATAAAAAAATAAGAACGAAACAAATGAAAAACTCCGTAAAAAGCAGTTATTCTAATGGTTGCCATACTCCCTTTCACACTAAACCTCATTCCCTGAAGAGCTTCCTGTAACTAATCTTCACTTTTAATTGTTATAAACACCTTTCCTTTCTTAAGTCTGGAGTCCTCCTACCTCACCTCCTTCTAATCATGGTCTTTCTGTGTATTCTAGGATAGGCTAGCTTCAGAGTCATGACCTTCCTACTTCACCCTCAGGTGCTAGGATTATAGATATGTGCCACTATGCTTGGGTAAGTATGAGAATAAAATAAGTTAGCAGCAGCTTATAACTTAGAAGAGGACCCTCACCAGAATCTGCCCATGCTGGTGCCCTAATTTCAGACTCTGAGCTTTTAGAAGTGTCCAGAAACAAGTGCCTACTGTTTATAAGCCTCCAGTCTATGGTAGTTTGTTATAGCAGCCAGAACTAAGACAGATACATAAGGAAAAGTCTCTCTTGATTTGAGTTTGCAATATCTGGCTCCTGTCTCCAAAATGATCAAAGAACTTTTTTTTTAGAAATATATATGAAATATATATGAGCCAGATATAGTAGTACATGCTTTTAATCTCAGCACTTGGGAGGCTGAAGCAGACAAATCTCTGAGTTTAAGGCCTGGTCTAAATAGTTAGTTCCAGGACATCCAGAGCTACATAGTGAAACCCTGTCTTAAAAAACAAAAACAAAATTCTCGTATAGAAATATACATTCAATTTGTATTTATGTAAAGATATTCAATTCCTATAATTTTTACATTAATATTAGCACATTGCATAAAGTTTAGCACCCTTTTTATAAAAATATAACATATAAATGTGTCATTCTACCAAAAATACTATTTATTCTACCATATGGACAAAAGACATTACAAATGCAAAAGTGTATGCATAGAGTGTATCTACATTGCCATTTCCAGATTCTTCATGGAGGATGGCATTATTTCAGATAATACACGATGTGACTACTCAACAACAGCTTAAGACCTACCTTAGTTTCCATGTTGAGGAGATGCAGTCCTTTTATATTCACTGCTACATACACAGGGATGACTTTATGATTGCTTGGGCTTGCCTTTGTAAATATCTGCCCTGTGAAAAAAGCTGCTCCATACGTGGGGATTTCCCAACAGTTCTGTAGAAACATGCGTTGCAGGTGATGCATTTCCTTACTGACACCCTCACTCATGCTAAGATTCTGAAAACAAAGTAGAATAAAAAGAGATGTGATTTTTTTTTTAGTTTTTCGAGACAGGGTTTCTCTGTAGCTTTGGAACCTGCCCTGGAACTCACTCTGAAGACCAGGCTGGCCTCAAACTCACAGAGATCCACCTGTCTCTGCCTCCCAAATGCTGGGATTAAAGGCGTGCACCACCACCGCCTGGCTGAGATGTGACCTTTTATAATGCAAAGAGGTTAACTAGTAATTTCTAAAATCAATGTTGTCTCCAAACAAGAATGAAGTTATGGTACATTATCTCAAGTGGATTTTTTTCTCTTGTAGCCTTAATATTAAAAAGAAATAAGCTGAGATCAAGTGTTGTCTATGCTAATAGAAGGTAAACACTTTATGGGCAAGGACACTACATTATTTCAGTTTTACCTCATGTCTTTAACACAAAATTCAGCATATATAAAGTATTCAATAAAAGACCTGATATTTCTAGAAATAAATACATCTTTTTATTTTCAGTTTTAGGCATTGTGAACCAGAAAATTCACTTTTAATTCTGCTATTAATAATATTTAAACATTATAACACTAATACAAATGGCCTACAGTTTTTTCCATTTCTGGAGCAGCTTACCTTGTACTCATGGAGTATTCGATTTATCCAGTGAGGCGCTTTACTTTTCAGTTTAGTAACAGGTACAATAGATTTCAAATTTTCTTCGCTGGAAGTACACATGTCAACATCCTTTAAATAAGTCATCTTTAGTAGCTAAAGTACAATAATCCTCTGTCACAAATGGCATTAAATAATGGAAATTTTAAGCTGAATATGATTTAAAAAATGCTCCACAATCTTAATATTATCAATTTAGAGAAATGTTTTCTTTTTCAATATGAAATTTTTTAATTGAAAATATTTTCAAAAACTGAAAGATCGCAGTGTAAAAACTTTAGATTAAATCTGTGCTAAAATCTGTTTCTCTCAAAATATTTTCTATGGTGGGATTCTTAATTATCTGACTCATCATATTTTTTATTAAGTCAAATTTTTAGCCAACTTATTTAAACACAAAGTAAAGAAATATAAATAGAAACTATAAAGCTAAATTATATCAAATACAGCAAACATAAAAAACCTCAAAACTGCTTTACTAACCAAAACAGCAACTCATGTTTTATAGTTTTTTTCTTTTATTCAATGTTTTGTATTATTTAATTCTAAACCAATGTATAAACAGTATGTCTGTTCTGAGAAAGTGTCTTACTATGCAGCTCAGGCTGGTCTGATCATGACCCTCTGGTCTCAGGTTCACTGATTATGAGTAGGTGCCACCATGCCTGGCCAGCGATGTATAAATACTTTGCAGTAATGTTAAAATTGTGTTAGCTAAAGAGAATCTTGAGCATATTATAAATCATGCACTGTATCAAATACTTACTTTAAGAAACCTTGTTTGTGTTTCTTACTCTCATAATTCCCATAAACTATTTGTAACAGCAGACTTGCCAGTGTTATCAGTTTAGCATCAGGAGCTGTATAAAATCCCTTCAATAAATTGTATCTGGCTTCATCAAAGAGAATAAGAATAGCTAGTGGGTCTTCAATCTTAAAAGGAAAAATGTATAATTTGATTAATAACATATAATTTACTTAAAAATATACTTTTCCTTCTTCAATATAATAAACTATAGCTATATAGTGTATATACACGATATGATATCATATATATGTATATGATAGTATATATATGTATATGATAGTATATATATGTATATGATA
>LOJH01037891.1:7675-18657 GCA_001685095.1 Ellobius talpinus | reverse complement strand
AGAGAGAGAGAGAGAGAGAGAGAGGCATAAGGCTGAGGTTGGCTGCCTAGCACTGACTGACTCCCTAACTGCTATCTGATTTCCTCCCAACGCTTGCAGGACAGGAGCCATTTGTATGGCCTGGCACTGACATCTTGTGGCCACCTCCAAGGATTGCAGGCATCTCAATAAGGCACTTGGTCCCCTACAGATGGGAAATGTGGTCATAGCCTGGTCCGGACTGCAGCTCCCGTGTCCCGGAAGCTTTCCTCCATGCCCAACTGCCAGGAAATACACAGGGGACTGGCAAGTACCTCCTGGAGGGTCAGGTGAAAGGACAGGAGGCTATCTTAGGAAGAGGCTTCACTGGATGAAAAAAGAGCTGCTTGATGAAGTTGGTGCTTGAGGGAACTTCAGTCTAGGGTAGAATCGTGCCCTTCTATAGCCTCCACCTGAGGGGAAACTGACCCTGAGCCAGGAGCTAGGGCTGAGGGAATAGATGTGACTTTCCCTAGGTAGCCCCGCCAGAACGAGACTCTGCCCTGGCCTCATGCATGTCCAGACTGCAGGGAAGTGTTTACCCTCCTTCCAACCTTAACCTGTTGCAGGGTGAGATAGGAGAAGGCATGGCTTCGCCCTGGTAGGGCCTCTAACCCTAGGAGCAAAAAGACTCAGCTCCTTGCCAGTGGCTCATCTCTCTCTGAGGACAATGGAAGTCCCGAGCCACCACAGTCTTCCATCGAAAGCACTAGTCTGGAAATCTAAAAGAAGCTGGCTTCCATCACCAGCCTGAGGCAGAGGACTGGAGTAAGTGGGGTTCCCAGAGCCAGCCTCCTCTATTCTTCAGAGATCCAAGGGACACAGAGAGATAGCCATGAGAAGCAAGGGCTTAACTGGGGACTCCCAGGACCCATGCTTCTTCCTACTTTACATAGCCTTCCGCCACTGCTGGAACCAGGTCTCAGGCACCTAAAAAGTGACAGGCCACATGCAGACAGATGCTGTGAGTTCCCAGTGCCAGAACTCTGGGGGTGCTGGTGTGATGAGTTTGTTATAAATAAGAGACTCATTAAGAAAAGGTGTGAAGAGCTCAGTAACAGCTTTCGGGGGCCATCTTTTCGATTTCTTGTTCAGTTTGTTTACTGCGATTGTTCCTGTCTCATAAGCTTATTGCAAAACCAATAAAAATGATCTATTCAGAGAGAGAAACTGTTCTTTTGACTAGTAAGCTGCCACTTAGTCATAGACCCCACCCTTCCCCCCTTTCCGATAGCTGCAGCCTGGTTGACCAGCTGTCTCCTGCCGCGGGGTCAGCAGAGGGTGCCAGATTCCTGCTCACCAGAAACTGTGTCCACCTGCCATGCAGCCACCCTGGGCTGGCCTGGGGCCTCCAACCTGGCCCCATCACACCAATGATTATGTACCCCAGCCCTCCAGCCCAGCTCAGTTACAGGGGGATGGGTGGCCAGAACAGGGTCCAAGGACAATCACAGGAGCTTAGAATTGCAAGTGGAGTTTTGCTTTCTTCCCTGTGCTTCAGTGAGTCTGTGTCAATCAGCATGAGCTTCTCTGCCCTGAAAACTAGTAGGATTAGCAGAAAGGCCTTCAGAGGTTCCCTACAACCAGAAGTCCCAGCTTTGACCTTGACAGAGCAGAAGACATCAAAGTCACAATGGCGGTAATGGACATAGAAACCTCCATCTAAGGAAACCGATTCCCTCCACTCCAGTTTAGGAAGGCAGTCTGTTGCACTCAGTGACTACAACAGTCCGAGACACCCTAGATTTTCCTGGATTGCCAATGTTTATATTGGTGTAGAGATTCAGATGATTATGGGGGAGGGGGACACAGCAGAGGAGAGGAGACTCAGAGAAAATCCAACAGACCTCTTGGTGGACCCACACAGGATTCCACAGCGTCACAGTGGGAGACTTGAAAACTTTTCCTCCCCATTCCTTTCTCTTCTCAAACACGGGATCAAGGTCAGACCTGAAGTGACTTAGTCAAGGTCCCACGGTCAGTGGGAGAGTTAGGAGGACCCAAGGTAACCAGGCTTTGTCTATGCTCTCTTCTACATCCTGTTCACATCAAAGAGTATAGTGTCCTTCATCAAGTCCCTACAGCCAGGACAATCCCAGGCTGTCCTTTCCACTCACTAACAGCAGGCTTGCTATTTCTGAAAGCAAGATTGGTCCTTCCCCAAGGCCAGCGCACTGGCTAACCCCGGGACCTGGAGGAGGGAATACGCCTTGGGAGAAACATTTGGAGTTTCTCTCCTGCCCCAAAGACATAGCAGAAGTTGATGGTGCCTTTATCTATTTGAAAAAGGAAGACAAGGAGTGAAGGGGAGGTGACAGAAAACGCTCTCAGGAAGTAGAGCATCTCAAGGACTTGGCATATCTTCAGAGAGCCCCGAATAACATCGTCCCTTGATCTCTGTGGATTTGTTTACATTAACAAACACTTAAAAGAGCCTTACTACATGTCAGTACTGTTCTAAGCATATTAGTTACTCTTTTGCTAATTTCATTTTATGTAAATTTAAGCTGGGCATGGTGGCACATGTCTGTAATATAACCATGTAGGAAGCAGAGGCAGGAACAGCAGGAACTCAAGGTGTGTCTTGACCACAGAGCAAGTTCAGACCAACCGGGATGCATAAAACTCTCAAAATATTAATTTAATAAATAATCCTGTATCATTTGATTAAGTTATTGAATATTCTTACTCTTCTGAAGTAGATACTATTATTAGTCCCACTGAGTCATAGAGTTTAAACAGCTTGCCCCAGGCCTCACAAATAGGAAGTGGAGGAGCAATCCAAAGCCAGCCATTCTGGCTCTTAGCTGCCATGCCAGTACAAAGGCAGAGAGAATTTCCCTCACCCTGCCTCTGAAGGGTCCATGTTTTAGTCTATGAAGGAAACTGACAATAGACAGATTAACAGAAGAGAGATACAGATGCATTGCTTGTACAAGAACCACATAAAATATAAGGCTCCAAACGGGGCCAATACTGGGTTGGAGAGATGGACGACTTCAGATATGCAGAACGCACATAAGAAGTCACAGGTAGCACATCTGTAACCACAGACCTTGGGGGGGTGTTGAAGAAGTCACAAGTAGCACATCTGTAACCACAGCCCTTGGGCGGGTGTTGAAGAAGTCACAAGTAGCACATCTGTAACCACAGCCCTTGGGGGGGTTGAAGAAGTCACAAGTAGCACATCTGTAACCACAGCCCTTGGGGGGGTGTTGAAGAAGTCACAGGTAGCACATCTGTAACCACAGCCCTTGGGGGGGTTGAAGAAGTCACAAGTAGCACATCTGTAACCACAGCCCTTGCGGGGGGGGTGTTGAAGAAGTCACAAGTAGCATATCTATAACCACAGCCCTTGGGGGTGTTGAAGAAGTCACAAGTAGCACATCTGTAACCACAGCCCTTGGGGGGTGATGAAGTCACAAGTAGCACATCTGTAACCACAGCCCTTGGGGGGGTGTTGAAGAAGNCCCTTGGGGGGGTTGAAGAAGTCACAAGTAGCACATCTGTAACCACAGCCCTTGCGGGGGGGGTGTTGAAGAAGTCACAAGTAGCATATCTATAACCACAGCCCTTGGGGGTGTTGAAGAAGTCACAAGTAGCACATCTGTAACCACAGCCCTTGGGGGGTGATGAAGTCACAAGTAGCACATCTGTAACCACAGCCCTTGGGGGGGTGTTGAAGAAGTCACAGGTAGCATATCTGTAACCACAGCCCTGGGAGGTGTTGAAGAAGTCACAAGTAGCACATCTGTAACCACAGCCCTTGGGGGGTGTTGAAGAAGTCACAAGTAGCACATCTGTAACCACAGCCCTGGGGGGTTTGAAGAAGTCACAAGTAGCACATCTGTAACCACAGCCCTTGGGGGGGTGAAGAAGTCACAGGTAGCACATCTGTAACCACAGCCCTTGCGGGGGGGGGTGTTGAAGAAGTCACAAGTAGCATATCTGCAACCACAGCCCTTGGGGGGGGTGTTGGGGAGAGAGACGGGAAGATCGCTGAGGCTTTCTTCTTACTTTTTTTAAAAAAAAATTTTAAGATTTATTTTTATGTGAATGAGTGTTTTGCCTGCATGTATGTATGTGTACCATGTTAGTGCCTGTGGAGGCAAGAAGAGGGCTTTGGATGAGGATGTTAAATCCAGGCACTGGATCCCCTGAAATTGAACCCTGTGGGTTCATGGTGGGTCCTGGAAATTGAACCCAGGTGCTCTACTAGAGTAGAGGCATCTCTCTAGACCCTCACTGGAGCCTTGTGGCCACCAGCCTAGCTGTAGAGTCTCAAGAACAGACCTTGTCTCAAGGGACTAAGGTAGAGAACAACAGAGCAGGACACCAGACATCTTCCTCTGTCCTCCCCCAAGACATACACATACCCATGTGCATACCCACACACACTGAGTTCCAGGTGACCAGATGATTTTATTCTTTTTTTAAAAAAATATTTATTTATTTATTTACTTATTTATTTATTATGTATACAATATTCTGTCTGCGTGTATTCCTGCAAGCCAGAAGAGGGCACCAGACCTCATTACAGAGCCATCATGTGGTTGCCGGGAATTGAATTCAGGACCTTTGGAAGAACAGGCAATGCTCTTAACCGCTGAGCCATCTCTCCAGCCCATGATTTTATTTTTGAGACCTCGTTTTGCCATGGAGCCCAGGGTTGGCCTGGGACTTTCTATGTAGCCTAAGTTAGCTTTAACCACTCAGTCCTCCTGTCTCCGCCTCCCTGCTGCTCAGATTACAGAAGTATGCCACCATGCCTTTGTGAAAGTTTTAGACCATGCTTGAAAGAATTGGGGCTTGGGGCTTCTGGTGGATGATGGGGTGAGCTGCACAAGGGTGGGAGAGGAGATGAGAGCTGAAAGCTATCAATGCTATTATGAGAGGAAAATCTCCCAGGTGACAGCCCTCTGGAGAATGTGTGACGTCCAGGAGTGTGAACTCCACCTCTCCGACAGCCAGATAAGATAGATGAGTGCTTGTTTGCTTTACTAAGGGCTAATGTAGATTTCCTCTCTGGATGCTTTAACAGCCCCAGGAAAGGACTGAAGTTCAGAGCTAGTCTTCTGTCCTGCTGAGCCTCCCCGAGAGCGGCGGGAACTTAGCTACACAGCAGGCTTTTGGAGGGGCACATTCCCAGTGCCTGGTAATCTTTTTACAGACAGTACAAGGACTGAGTGCTCCCTGTGATCGGGAGGAAGGAAGATGCTGAACATTCCAAAGAGATAGGATGTCCTTGGAGCCAGCACTTGTTTACCACACTCTGGGTTGCCTCTGCCCTTGGTTTCTTTGAAGACCAGTGTTTCCCCACTTGAGATAGGCAGCATGGACCCCCAGATCCTTCCATACTATTCCTATGTGCAGGAGGCTTTCTGATGGGTTCTGGAAGCCAGGGTGAGGGGTTTGGTGCCAAGAACCCATGGTCTCCTCGCTCCCTCCCACACAGCAGCCTGCACTGACATCTCTGAGAGGGCCTTTGATTAAAGAGACAAGTGACTTTGCCCATTCTATTGATCAGAATAAATTACTAGGAACTAATTTATGGGCCTCCCCACTGCCGATGACATGGTGGATTGTGTGCTATTGGTCAGTAAATTGGATTGTCAGGCTAGATTATTGGTTCGTATACAGTTATCTCTCATAGCAATATCAGGCAGACCAGGTAGAGGGGTGAAATCCTTTCTCTGCTGCCAGATGCCAGGATGTCAGGCAGGAGGCCTTCTCCTTGGCTGCTGGGGAGGGGTGGGGAGGGAAGAGGAGGAGAGGGGAGGAGAGTTGAGTGAGGCCTCTGTGCAGGATGCTTATTAATTAGTGCAGCATCACAGCATTAAAAGAACATTAGTGTGGAATCGGCTGCAGAGTGATGGGGAAATGACATTGTGGGCCTCCTCCTGATTCTCCAGCTATGGCTCTGCTGGGTAGAGGCAGGGAGGGGGTTGATGAGCAGACAGGGGGATGAGAAAGATAAAGGGTGAGGGGCAAAAAGGGCCACGGGGAGGGGAAGGGAGAGAAAAGGCCATATTTGCTGGGAGCTGCAAGCCGAGCGGATCTGCTAAGTGCCAGCGTCGCTGAGCCACGCTGGGGAAATGGAGCTGCCGTTCTGCTCAGTACATCACAGCCAACGATGAAAAGTTCTAGAGCTGGGATTTCTCAGGCAATTTGGCCAGTGATGCATGGGGCAGTAGATCCTCGTGCACTCTTCCGTGCTTCTGCCAAGCCAGCAATAACAAAAACTTATTTTTTGCCAGGGAAACGGATATGAGTCAGGCAGCCCATCAGGAGTAAGGGGGGCTTTACCACGCCACTGCGATTTGTACCGCTCCACTGTTTCCCCGAGCTCTAAAGACCTGCCAGGAGGTGACAAAGGCGAGACAATTTCGAGTTCACAGTCCTGTGTCCTCGAAGCATAACAGCGTGCCGTAGATGGGGACTTGCCGGGCCTGTGGGTTGCAAAGTCAGCGGTCTTTCCTTCAAGACCCCTGAGGGGAGGGGGTTGAGATGAGGGGATGAATGGAGAGTTGGGGTGCAGCCTCCAACTTCCTGGAAAAGGTTTGCCCCCAGCTCCAACTTCAAAGAAGCGTGGTGGGAAAGATCCCAGAGTACAGGAAGGTACCGGAAGAGGATGGCAAGCAGGAAGGAGTATGGAGTATCAGTCTAGCCATGATAGATGGAAAGCATCCCTACTTCCAGTAAGACCATCTGTGTCCTCTTGTCATGAACTGCCGGGGCCTTTCCTGCCCACCCAGACCCTGAGCCATCCTGTCTCTGAAGGGCTGTATTGGGAACCCCACTTAGTCTTGTTTTCTCTCTGTTGAGGCCTGAGCCCTGAGGAGGTCTGCACCTCCTTTGAGGCATGATGGGGAACACATGCAACCTGTTCTCTGAGCCTCAGGCCTCAGGGCAAACGGTCAGGTGGAGCATTCAGTCCTGACTTTAGCTATCACTCTTCTCACACTGCCAGTGACCCAGCAAGTAAACCCCCGTGGGGCAGGGACCCAGGCTTCAGACTGGCTTGAGCTGCCCCTGAGAACGTCCCAGGAGGTCTCATTAGTATCTACAAAGACATGGAGATCATTCCTCCTCTTGGTGCCGACTTGAGTTTTCTGAGAAGAGACTCACACCATGAGCTAAAAATATTCTACACATTCCAAAAAGATAGCGCCTTCAAAGCTGAAAAGCCTCGCCTAAGCCTCCAGGTGTATTTTAGGCCTACCCCCGGTCACTCCGATCTCTAAAAGTTAAACTACAGATTTGGTGAGATGGCTCACTGGGTAACCGCACTTGCTGACAAGCCTGATGACCTGGGTTTGTTCCTCAGGACCCACACAGTAAGAGGGCCAACTCCCACAAGCTGTCCTCTGACTTCGGTATGTGCACTGTGTGCCCCCAACACACACATATACAAACACACACACACACACACACACACACAAAAAGTAGATGCATGTTTTTAAAGTTAAACTGTGGCCCTTGGCTATTTCAGTATGAGTTGCCATCCTGACTGTCCTCCTAGTCTACCCTCTGGTGACAAACTTGAAGCCAAAGAGGAAAGACCTTCAAAATCAGAAGGAACAGGACTGAGACAGTGCCACTTCCTCTTGTATGGCCCTACTATGTCCCAGTTTTCATTACAGCGACTATGTGGAAATAGTTCACCAGGCCTCAGAGCACCTGGGCCTCCAAGATGGAAGAGTTTGCAAAGCTCGGAGCAAGAAAAGTAGGCCCACCGGCTGCTCTATAAATTAGAGACTCATTAAGAAGAGGCAGGAAGGGCTTTGGGGGCCTGAGCCTTTCGATTTCTTGTTGGGATAGTTTATTGCTATTGTTTCTATTTCATACGTTTATTGCAAAACCAATAAAAATTATCTATTAAGAGCAGGAAACTCATCTTTTGACTTCTTGGTGGAGGTTTCTACAGAATAAACTTTAACTGGTCCAGTATAGCTTGCAAGAGAGGAACAAGCCCTGTGGAGTTACCTCCAGAGGCCAGCTAAGCACAGAGTAGGAGTGTCCAGATCAGGGGGGACAGACTGGGGAGGTCACACAATTGAGACTCTCCTACACAGCCCCTATCCACTGGCTGCACAGAACATCTGCTGCCAGCAACTCCGGAGCATCACGGAGGCCTGGGAGGAAAGCCCCAGCGGGAGGAAGGAGATGGTCAAATGCTTGATTTATGGAACTATTCTTGAAATGAAATTTTGTAAGGATGTTTCTAAACCAGATGAATAAAATGTCCAAGATTTCAAAGGAAGGTTTGTCCAGGCGAAAGAGCAAGGAGCTGCCATTTGTTGCACCCTACTGCAGTGTGCTAGGCTCTACACTGCCACCCCTTTCGTTGGCTTTAGTTTTGCCCCTTTATTAATTTTTTTTATTATTGGTGTGGGTGTATTGCACATGTGCATATGGAGGCCACGGACAACTCCGTGTGGCTGCTTTTCTCCACCTTTGTGTGGGCTCCAGATATTAAACCAGGTTACCAGGTTTGCAAAGTACCTTTACTTGCTGGCCTCTGTACAATCCCCCCCACTTTTAAGAAAAAAAAAGTGTATTATGTTGGGCTAGGGATGTGGCTCAGTTGGTAGAGAGCTTGCCTAATACGCAGAGAGCCTGGGTTTGATCCCCAGCACCACATAAAACACGATGGTTGTAATCCCAACATTTGGGAGGTAAAAACAGGAAGATCAGAAGTTGAAGCTCATTCTTGGGAATTTGTGGATAGCCTGGGATATATGAGACCTTGTCTTCAAAATAAAACAATTTTTAAATGTGTAATTATCTCCATTTTATTAAAGGGGACACCGAAGGTGGGCAATGTCAGCGATGTGACCGGGGACCAAGGACAACACAGTCCCCAGCCTGAGAGCACCAGTCCTAGATGAAGTTACCACTTCTCTTCTGAAGAATGAAGAGGAGGTAGGTATTCTCCTTGTGGGCCTCCAGGATGCCCTGGAGAGGATTCACAGCCAATTGAGGGAAAACCCACCCAACCTTGACTCCAGTTAGAACTTGCCTCCAGAGTTACCCACACCCCTAAATCTAGTGCAAAGAACCACAGGGATCTTTAATAACTGCTCTGTCAGGTCACAGGGTGAAGACTAATGGGCTTAGAGGAGGAGGCTGTGGAAAACATTCTAGGAAATAAATTTGAGTGATTAAATTTCAGGGCAGTTCGTGGAACAGCAACCGAGGCCTAAACTAAGCCATCAAGTTACTTAGAGAATCAAGATTTTGCTTTCACCACAGCTGCCCAGGAACCAAGCTTGAGACTGAAAATTATCCACGGGACAGGAGAAAGGTCCTCCCACAAGCTTCAGAGCGTACAGACACCCTCTAGACCTTCCTTCCAAAGGCCAGCTAGCATTAAGTCATTATTGCCGTCCCACGGCTACCATGTCATTTTTTTAACACAAAAAAAAAACAAAATAAAGTTAAAATTATTGCTCAAAATAAAGTTAAAATTATTGAGGTAGAAGTGGGGGAAGGGTCCTCCAAGTGGGCACAAGCCAGAACCGCTCACAAATTTCTGAGACTCTCAGGTTACTAAAATAACAGAAGAGGCCCAAATTCCTCTCCTCTTCTATTTCAACTGAAAGTCATGTACCCAGACTGGATCTAAGCCCCGACAGCCATGGTCCAGTGGCTTGGGATGTAATCGACCACCCCATCTCAGCCCAGTCATACCCCAGGTGCTGTGAAGCTTTGCAGGTAAACATGAGCAGGCCTCAGGATGCTGTCCTCACCCGCTGTTTACAGCCCATAGGGCTCCGCTTTAACCTATTTATCGCTTTATGAATAAACTCATGTGGGGAGAGCTGGAGCCCCAGCAGCTCCTGCCCTGGAAGAAAGGACCCAGCAGACTCTGTGATATAAGGAAGGGCGGACCCACCCCTGCCATGGAAGAATCCAGCAGCTCCAGCCATAGAGGAGACCAGTAGACTATGAGATGGAAGGGCCCAGCAGCCTCTAAATTGAAGGACCCAGAAGCCCCTGCGGTGGAAGGGCCCAGCAGCTTCTAAACTGCAGGACCCAGAAGCCCCTGCGATGGAAGGACCCAGCAGCCCCTGCCATGGGAGGGCCCAGCAGCCCCTGCCATGGAAGGGCCCAGCAGCCCCTGCCATGGAAGGGCCCAGCAGCCTCCAAATGGAAGGGTCCAGGCAGGAAGACTTTAGCAACTGCAGCTGCTTCCATCTCTCTCTTTCTCCCAATTTCTTCCTCTCTTGAGGGTTCACCTCTCCCTGACCTGGCTCCACCAGCTGTTTCATGCAAATCCAGCTGAGACAGCTGCTAACCCCATCCTGCTAAATTTCCAGGGGCCCTGGAGCCCCCTTGGCTGTCTTGGCCCAAAGCTGGGCAAATTTCTGGTGTCCAGACAAGGTTGAGATTGTTCAGAAAGTACTTCAATAGGAAACTGGGGAAAAGCCAAAAACCTAAATTGCAAAAACAGAGAATCAGACAATGTACAGAGCACTGATTATCCTCCTGAATAATTCTCATCCAATCCCAGAAAATTTGTTGCAAGAAAAAGGACTGGTGGTGCAGGCCTGATACCCCAGTTACTTGGAAGGCTGAGCGGGGGAGGATCACAAATGAAAGGCCTGTCTGGGCTGGGAATGAGTTCAAGGCCAGCCTGGGAAACTTAAACTTTTTCTCAAAATAAAGATTTAAAAAACCAAGAGGGCTGGAGTTATAGTTTAGTGGTACAGCTATTGCCTGGTACATGCAAACCGCTAGGTTCAATCTCTACCCCTGCCCTACCCCAAAAAGAGAGGGAAGAATGGTAGAAGGGGAAGGGGAAAAGGCAAGGTAGGGAGGAAGAAAAAGGACAGAGCTGTCAGAGTGGCAACAAAGGCCCATTGAGGGAAAACTGATCAAGAAACTTAAAACCAGCCAGTGCTCTAAATCCCAGCACTTGGGAGGCAGAGGCAGGCGGATCTCAGTGAGTTCGAGGCCAG
>LOJH01037889.1:0-15169 GCA_001685095.1 Ellobius talpinus | reverse complement strand
TGGTATCTCAGCAGCTATTGGCTGAAGGAGCAGAAGGAGCTCCCGCAACACTGGGGCAGTATAAAGAACATAAGGAAATTTTAAGAAATAATTTTCAGAGACAAAAGAGTCTCTACCTTCTATTGAATTCAAAGTAAAGAAAGACAGGAAAAGTAAATGATGGTGTATGAGAGCTACACATATCTGGATACTTAAAAGGTTAAGTATTTAGGATGAAGTTAAGAATTATACTGGTTTAGAAAAATGGAAGTATGAGGTTTTCTTCCAGGGTGCCTGACCTCACAAGGCACAGGCAACTGGTTACTTTTACAGTGCCAGGCATGAATTGCCTCCTGTTGAGTGGACTTTAGTTCAATTAGAAAGCTGTTGGTTACTGTTAAGATACAAATGACACTATTGCACCTAGAAGCATATCATACCATTTGTGTCATTTTCTGGTTGATAAACTTTACAAGTTGGTAAGATAATTGATTGTAGTTCTCCCTTTACAGCTTGCATGGCATCTTTGGATACTATGAGTGCTAATCCTTAGAAAGGAGGCTTACAGGTCATTTCCAGTTCATCTCCTCTAGCTCCTATGCCTGACACATGTGGTGTTTTCGGCAATCATATCTTCTCTTTGTGTTCTGGAAAGTAACTAAAGACAAAGGCAATAGCCTATATTGTTTTAATAGACTATTGGAATACCCTGATCAACAATACCCAAGTGATATCTCTCATGCCTGGAACTGAGGTTCTTGTTTCAATAATATATAGTTGTAGGGGGAACATTTCAGCCCAAGTAGTGTAAAATTACTTTTAAAATTCATATATATATGCAAAATTTATATATATATATATAAATTTTAAATGAAGATATAGTATGTATATACTTACATATTGTATTTTAGGCAAATATAAAATAATATTTCTCTATCGTATTTTCAAACAGCCTCAGTATGACTTGTTGCTCTTCTTTCCCACTCCCAATGTATTGACCCCCACAGAAAGTCCCCCATCATCTCTATTTCTCACTTCATAGCACCTGTATCTTTCTATTGTCTTCTCTACAGTCACATCCAACATGATCCCTTTTTACTTTCCTGGTTTCTGTGGCTACTCCAGGTTATACACCCATGTGTAAATATTCAGAACAAGAACCCACAAATAGAGTTCACAAATAAGTGAGACTATGGCACCTTTTTCGTAGGATAGAGACAATGATTGCAATCCACAACTGATCAATTGTTGTGGGATAATACTTTTGCATACTGTAAATATTTCTCACTCATATTGGTTTAATAAAATGCTGATGGCTGGTATCCAGCCAGGCAGCAAGTATAGGCGGAGTGACCAGACTAAGTGAATTCTTGGAAGAGGAAAGGCAGAGTCAATCTCAATCCAGATGCAGTGGAAGTAAGATGAGAATGCTTCACTGACTAAGGTACCAAGCCACATGGCTAAACATAGATAAGAATTATGGGTTAATTTAAGTGTAAGTGCTAGTTAATAATAAGCCTGAGCAATAGACCAAACAATTTATCATTAATATAAACCCCTGTATGTTTCTTTGGGACTGAATGGCTGCAGGACCAGGTGGAACAGAAACTTCTGTCTACAGACAATATTCAGAGAAATGAGCATGAATTACTCAACCCCAATCAATACATCTACAACACAACTTCTACATATAAAGACCAGAGAATATTGCAGAAGAGTGAGTAGAAATATTATGAGACAAAGGAACAGGTATCTACCGTATCTACCTAAGGAGATCTTGCCATATATATCCATGAAATCTTTATATATGTACATATATGTATATATATATGAAGAGGTCATGAGATTAAGGAGGAATTGGAAGGGAAGGGGTGGAAATTACATTAATACAGTAATCACATATGAAATCCTCAAAAAACATTTTAACTGAAAAAGGAAACGCTAAAAGTGAAAATGAAAAAGAGCTTTCGAAAACTGAGAGGGAGGAGTGATAATATGAGCAAAGAGGTCAAGATCATGATGGAGAAACACACAGAGAGAGCTGACCCCAGATAGTGGGAGCTCACTAACTCTGCACTGTCTGGTGGGGAACCTGAAAAAGCCTGAACTAGGCCCTCTGAATGTGGGTGACAGTTGTGTGGCTTGGGCAACTTGTGGGGTCACTGGCAGCGGGATCAGGATTCATTCCTAGTGCATGAACTGGCTTTTTGGAGCCCATTCCCTATGGAGGGATACTTTGCTAGCCTAGATACATGGGGAAGGGCCTTGGTCCTTCCTCAGCTTGATGTTCTAGACTTTGTTGACTCCCCAGCTCCCCATGGAAGGCCTTACCCTCTCTGAGAAGTGGATGGGGTGAAGCGGGGGAGAAAGTGGGAGGAGTGGATTGCTATGTAAAATGTAAAAAGATTGGTTTTACAAAAAGTATATTTTAAAAAAGAAAATTAAGAAGCACAATGCCTATAGTAATATGTTCAGTAGGAAGAATGGAGGTCCAGTCTATTCCAGGAAGCAGCAGCTAAACCTGATAAGAATGGGGTCCTCTGGAGTAGATGAGTCCCCACAGCAACATACACTGCCAGAAGGCAAAGAGGCAAATGAAAAAAGTCATGGCCTCACTAAAGGCACTCTGGGCTCCACAAACCTGCCATGTGTTCCTGCAAATGGAAAGAGAAAGAAAGGCCTGACAGTTTTCCTTTCGGTTCTCACCAAGCGATAAACTACAGTCAGGCCAGAGGAATATTAAAAAGACCCAAGAATGTGAGGGCTGAGAAATGAATAATATGGAGAATGGCTGATGGAAATGACCATTCAGTGGAGAAGGATGAGGAAAAATAAAGCTAAGATGGACTAAAGCCCATTAGAATGAAGAGGGCTTGTCAAAGAAACTGTGAGCTTTCTATCCCACACGAAACATAAATGATGCAAAAATATAAAATCTAACCTGTGCTCCTAGAGAAAATATGAGGAAGCACTTTTAAGGCAGATTCTCCTGAACTTTACCTTGTTTGTGTGTTAGTGTTTTAAATTTAGGAGTATGTTCTAGAACTGAGATTCCGTGGGATGGAATTGTAAAGGGATGTGCATTCATTCCGCAATTACCCATTTTATTTTAGCATCTTTAATTCACTAAAGGTAAAAATAGTACAGTATTGTTCAAATATCCCATTTGTGTGGAATCTTTTGTATTAGTTTATCTGTCATTAGAGCTCACTACACAGCTCTACCCATCTGGTCGTTGTTTACTTTCTCAATTGCATTGCATTTTTAAACCTTTGTTGAGATCAGCATGCAAATGAAGCTTACACGTTAAAATAGGGTGATGTGAACCGCAAAGGTCTTTATATCTTTATTTCAAACTTTTGTATGCAGAATTAGTGATGAAGATGATCTCTCTCATTCTTGCTTTACCCTCCCTTTCCTGTCTCTTTCTCGGCTAGATTTATTGTACCACCCTGCATATAGCTCATCAATTATATCCGGCTTCTTTCTAGTCTTGGCCCATTTTAAATCTAACATAGTTGCATAGAGAGGATGCTTGAAAGTTGAGGCAACTCAATCTCAAGTTATTCCTGTTTTTTTATTACATAGTTCATGGTTATTCCACAACCATTAGCTTTTATATAGCACTGTGCCTTCTTTGTCATAATCCCAGCATCCTTGAAAGGGGTTCTTAAATTTGATAAAAGACAATGGGCTAAATAAGACATTATCAAGGTTGTTTTTACATCCCTTCAACTTATTCTAATACAAATCCAAAATTTCACGAGTTGGTTTTTTATTTTTTTATATTTTTTTAAATTTTTTTAAGGGAAGTAGAAATGGGAGATAAAAATGTAGTAATTAAATATATCCACAAAATTAAAAGACAGAGTTCCAGGAACTGGCCATGCAGTAGCACCATTTCATAGTAACAGTGCAAATAATCCAGGATGCTTTGGGGTTTTGAAATAGTTCTATTTTCATATGGTCAACACTTTAGAAACTGGTTCAGACTGGAAGAATAGATTGCCCAGTATCCTACAAACTGTTGGGTGGCAGAGCTGAAAATAAAATCTAGTTCTGCTGACAGTCATCCTGATGCATGTTACTAAGGTGTCTTCCCTTTGCAGAACGACACAGGACAGTTGTGAACACATCTGAAGACCTAGCTGTCAGCCTGAATCCAGGCTGCTCAGCAGTGTCACTGGAAGAAAGAATCTAATAGGTTGAAATGCAGACGAGAAGATAGACATCCTGAAGCAGCATTGACTTCCTTGGTACCTCTTTGTCCTTTATTGTGACAGACACATTAATGGCAAATTGAGGCTTTTGGGGGGGGGTAAATCAGGTTAGGGTGATGATTGTTCAAAAGCTCATTAGCAATTTATGAAGAGCTCTGAAACTCATTTTCCTTTAATGTGGAATCATTTCACCTTGTCAGCAAAGAATTGTGGAGAAGCAAATTGACCACATGCTGATTCATTCTTTTGTTTAAAAAGAAGAAAAGAAAGAAATCCACAGGAAAATATCTTTCAGTAAGAAGGGATAACACTTGTTCAGCATTAAGTAGTGGGTAATGCGATTTTCTAAATTTCACTGTTTGGTTTTTTTTTTAAGATTTTTGTTTTTTCCTTTTCCTACTTGGGTGCTACTGAGGTGTACTTTTTATATTAGCCACTAAAGAGCAGTTGGGTGTCTTTGACTCAGTATTTCATTAAAACAATGAAAGACTTTGGGGGGGGGAGATTAACCCAGGCCCAGGATTGAGAGCAGGGATGCTTAGAAAAAAGGTTTCATTGGTCTTTCTTGGTTGTTGCTTTGAATCTTCACTGATGTCCTGTTGCCTCAAAAATTAGCATCTGTTTCATGATCAGACCTTCTCTTTAGCCTGAGTGGTGGGAGGTACTCTTTCTCAGTGTGCACTATGTGAGGTTATTAGATGGATGCCCAGAATGGAACAAAGTGAGTGTCCTGGACCACTGCCCAGTGCCTCTACATAAGAAATAAGTGGTCTGAGCAGAGGAAACGCACTGTGTTCTGTGTGTGTGTGTATGTGTGGTCAGTTCCTACTGTCTCACTTGGGAAGATCAGATCTTAATCCAAAGCCTTCCAAACTTGTTTTCAGGAAAGTGTATTTCTCTGTGTAGCATGTGTGTGAGTGTGTGTGTGTGTGTGTGTGTGTGTGTGTGTGTGCTGCTTGAGCCATTAGCCCAGGGCTAGCTAATTACTGTATCCACTGGGAACACCATATTTTCTGCTCTTATTGAAGGTGAAGACTTAATCTTAGGGAAAAAGATAATATTTTCCCCATTATCATTTTTCAGCATGTATGAAATAAGTACATCTTTAGGGTGTGTTAAAATGCTTCTTTTAAAAATTATTGCTTGGGTTGTTGATGGGTTTAGTTTTTTATTTAAATAATTGAATTTTGCTTTGGCATTAGAAGATAATTTCCAACTTCTGGTATGGCCCCAAGCATTCTTCCATCATGTTGTTCTTCGTGTTTATATGTAGCAGTGGTCTCAGCATTGTTGATTACAGAATCACACCATTGATCAAATCTGGTGAGCATTAAATATCACCTATGTTCTCTTGCAATAAAAACTTGGCAAACATTTAATTCTTTATGTGAAATGAACAAACACATTCCTCTCTCTAGTATATTAGTTTTTCACATTTAGTAAATGATAAAATAATTTATATACCATATAATTAAAAATAAATTTGTTATAATTCATTGTGAATGAAAGTTTGATATACCTGTTCCAATTTAATTTAAGATTTTTTTATATACAATGTATTTTGATACCTTCCCCTCCTGAAGTTCTCCCAGATCCTCTCAGCCTCCCTGTACACACAACTTCATGTTCATTCTTCCTGTCTTTTAAAAACAAAAACAAAACAAAAAACACACTTAAAACAAAACAAAAAGTTACTCAAACGAAATCAAACATAAGCACACTGAAAATAAACCTAGAGTCTAATTAGTGTTGGCCAACTATTCTTGGGCATGGAGCCTACCCTGGAGTGTGGTATCAAGTACTCATTCATACTTCTTTGGAGAAATTTGGTTTTTGCTTTCCTAGTAGGTATCAATTGCAAATAAATTCCTAGTTAGGGATGGGAGTTTGTGTCTACTTTCCCTTCTCAATGCTGAGATTTTTGTATGGTTTGAACTTGTGGAGATGTGTGTGTTGTCAGTGTGTATGAACATCTGCCCTGTTGTATCTCAAAGATGCTGTTTTCCTGGAGTCATTCACTTCTTCTGTATTTTACGGTCTTTCTACCCTCTATTCCACATAAATTTGTTAGCACCGAATCAGAGGGTTTGATAGAGACACCTAATTTAGGGCTGAGTTCTCCAAAACCATTCTCTCCACATTGTCCAGCTGTGGGTGCCCATGTTAATTACTGTATACTGCAAGAAACTTCTCTAAAGAGAGTTGAGATATGTTATGCTTGTTCTATATATCAATGTGTCATTAGGAATCATTTTATTGCTATATACTTTAGTATAATAATAGTAGTAGGTGTTCTCCTAAGGCTGGAAAATGGAATATTTTACAAAGAAGTAAGAGAGAAATAAGAATAGGATTAAATAGTGAGGAAAAAGGGAGGTCAGGGTAAATAAGGAATATGAAAGGGAAAAACTAGCACTAAGGGCCCTTTGAAAAGCCACAAGGCAACCTACTACTGTTGAAGCTTCCTAACATTTACACAGACACAGAAGAAATTTAAATGTAGTCACCATATAATAGGGAGACAATGCTATGGCTAGATGTTTTATGATACCAAGTAAGACTTCCAGTGCCAGGAATGGGTTGTATCTTGTTGAGTTATTGTTCATAGATACCCTCCCCCTAACCATCTTGGGTTTTGCAGATGCGACTGGTTACTTTCCATAACAGGAGGGTAAGACCCTATTACTGAAGATATAACTTACTTTTGCCATAAAACAGAAATATAGCTGGCTCCCAACTATTATCTTTATTACTACTTACTAGCATTCATGGTGCATGAACGTGTTTTAGATGCTACCTCAGGGGAGCAGTACTCATCAAAATCAGTCCCCTACAAACTGTGTGACCCAAGACAGAGACCTGCATGCTATATATACTAGGGAAACGTTATCACAAATGTTATAGGACTAACCACCACCTTTTACAACTGAATTTAATCCTTATTCCATGAGCTAGAATACATCCAGACACTGCTAAAATGGTCAAGAAGCTAAGGCTAGCTGTCTACCTGTTTTGAATATCTTTTTCCACAAATTAAAAATTAAGAAATAAAATAAAAATTTAAAAATTTCTCGGGAAAAAGTATGTCATGAGTGAAACAAATTTAAGGAGTCCTGAGCTGGGCTGTATGAAAATTCTAAGACTCAGGTGTTGCTGATGACAGTGTAAAAAGTGGTCGCTATGGTAACAAACTGTTGATTCTTTTCAAACAACCAGTTTTACCCTATGAACCTATTAACCAGTGATTCCATCAAGGGTCTTGTCCCCCAAAGCTGAAAACAGGTGGTAGCAGATGTTTGTTAAATGATGTTGATCATAACAGTATTTATAATTGTAAAATTTTGAAACAATTCAATGTGCATCAACAAGTATATAAAATATCACAGATCGTAGAATAAAAGGTATAGTAGTATTCTGCCCTAGAAAATAATGTTTGAGTACATACCATGACATGAAGGGGATTTAAAAAGATCACGTTGAAAGATGTAACGTCAACAAATTCAGGAACATCTTATAGAATACCGCTGGCATGAAATATTTAGAATAAGAAGCTTATTGAGTTAAAGTGTGACGAGATTTCCAAAGCTTTGGGGTAAGGATGAGCACATACTGCTAAATAGGTCCCAGGGTTGCTGTCTAGGTGACACAATTTTCTTTTAGAAAAAGACAGTAATAATCGTGACACAGCATTATGGCTGTAACTGATTCTACTGGACCCTACATTCAGAATTCACCAATTCTATGGTATATATGTTATGACAGTAAAAATATAAAAAAATTGCATGTTTGAATTATAAAATTCACTTTGAATCACTTGGTGTTATCTATTGAATTTATTGTACTCCTTGCATCGCTATCTATACTTTCATTAAACATTTCCAACAAAGAACTTCTTTATTCTAGAATTAGCAATGATATACTTTATGTAGTAGACAGAGCACATATAACTGTGGGGTACTCTCTATGAGAAAATAAATACAAGCATGCACATAAATGGGCATATAATATGTTGACATATATGTGTGTATGTCAGGTGAGCTACAGGCATAAATAAAGCACATTTTACCAAGGACAACAAAGGTCAGTTTATGATTCTTGATAAAGTAAGTTCCTGATTCAAATCTGTGGCTGGGGGTACATTCCAGTGTGTGATAATATGGAGTTCTGTCAATATTCTAATACTTTCATATTTATATTTGCCTCAACAATTTTAAACAGAATTATTAAATTAAATAGAATTATTAAAAAATAAAACATACCATGACCATTGTAATGAGTAAAATGATTGTTTCATTCATTTCAATGTTATGCCTAAGAGACAAATGTGCTTACATCTGTAAAAAGTAATTCTGAGTTGCTCCTAGGATTTTAGGTAATGTTAAATTCAGTGAACTTCAAATCTAATCTACAGTATACGTCAAAACATGCTGGTGAGATCAAAATTGAAGACCACATGACTACTAAAAAGCAGGAGTTAATGGCACACTACAGACATGGGTGACTTTAGGTCAACAGGATTTGTGGGCACAGGTATGAGATCTAGTCACTAACTCCTTAGTTACAACACAAGGCACATTTCCTCATCTCTTCCCTTTGAGGTGAACATCATATTCACAGGCAGGACCGTTTTTTGATTATTAACTCCCACAGCTTCTCGGCGTAGAAAGGCAACAGTTTAAGGACAATGCAGACCCGGAATGATATGTTTTGAATGTCATATACTAGAGGTAAATTTTATTAGGTTATCTTAAGGCATCAGAATTTCAAGAACTCACTTCAACTACACCAACAATCTACCATAATTGCCTTGCCCTGTGATACACAATGTAGATTCAGATTTCTCCCGTGACTGTCTTGTAATGCTGGGAACAACCCTGTAACCTGATATATCCAGAATTGTGTTTTTCTTCATAATAGTTCTCATTGGAAGGAAAGAAAGAGCAAATAAGCTGCCTCTCCAAGAAGTTGTCCTTAGAGGTAAGAATAAAGAAACAGATACATTAAAATTCAGCATTGTTGGCAGCAGAAAATAAATACTCCTTAAGCAAATGATTATTTGCTACTCAGTAATGTTTTGCTGGCCCCAGATGACCCAGCGAATAAATGGTGAATTGACGTATAAACTAAGAATATTAGCCTTTAAAAGTAGTATCCTGATTGAATTGTGAAACGGAATGATTATGCTGTTGAAGAGACATTCGACCCAAGTCCATACAATCGATTGCCGAGTGAAATGAGCAAGTATGACTTGCTAGTAACTGAGACGATAGTAACAGAATTGCGCTAGGTTGGAAAGGGAAAGGACCGTTTGAGCGTGATGAAGATCCTGAAATGGATGATTTTCCTTGAGGGGTTAGCTTCCAAATAAAATACAAAACAAGATGATTCGATGTTGTGGCGTAACTCTAATGAGAATCTAGTTATGTGGTAGAGCAGGAAAAACACCTGTGTTGGCCGGGTTCCTGTCAATTGGACAGGAGCTAGTGCTCAGAAAAGAGGATTTGTTGATTGTGAAAATGCCTCCATACAATCAGGCTGCAGGCAGGCCTGTAGGGCGTTTTCTTTATTAAGTATTGATGAAGGAAGACCCAGCCCATTGTGGGTGGTGCCATCCACGGACTGGTGGTTCTGAGACCTTTAAGAAGCAGCCCTGAATGCGCCATGAGGAAAATTCAGTAAGCAGTACCCCACCGTGATTGTTGCATCAGTACCAGTCTCCAGGTTCCTGCCCAGTTTGAGATCTTGTCCAGACATCCTTTGAGGATGAAGAGTGATATGGAAGTGTAAGCCAAACCAACCTTTTCCTCTCCAAGTTCCTTTAGTATTTCATTGCTGCAATAGAGCTCTCAGTTGGACAGAAATTGGTACTTGAATTGTGGGGTATTGCTGTGACAGACCTGATGGTGAGTTTGGGGGAGGATTGTGGAAGGGCTTTGCAGCTTTGTACTTGAACAGATACTGAATGTTAAGAGCTCTGTGGAAGCTGGGCGGTGGTGGCGCAGGCCTTTAATCCCAGCACTCAGGAGGCAGAGGCAGGTGAGTTCGAGGCCAGCCTGGTCTACAGAGCTCCTTCCAGGATAGGCTCCAAAGCTACAGAGAAACCCCGTCTTGAAAAACAAAAGAAAAAAGAGCTCTGTGGGATGCTCTGTAGAAGCTTAATGCTTGGAAGATAAAAAATCTTGATGTCAGTGCAGACAATGGAGGCTTGACCTGTGAAGTTGAGAAGGAAGCAAAGACTAAATCAGGCCTTTTGTGTAAACAATCTGTAGTGTTTGCTGGTCAGCTGGAGCTGAAGAATCAGCTGTGATGAGACCAGAACCACTGAAGTAAAACCTTTGCTTCTCTGGGACAATGGATGCTGGCCAGCGGGAGCTGAGGATGAGCTGCGAATAAGAGACCAGAATCATTGAGGTGACTCTTCTGGGAAGTCCATGTTCCCACTCAGCACACAGAAACTATGTCTCGAGGCTGCCAGGGTTGTTCCATATGCTGGCAATTGAACTTGGCAGGGGAAGAGTCACCCAGGTGGTGCTTGTTTTAAAGGCATGAAGAGGTCACCTGGAGCAGCTGAGGTTTGGCACTGTGTGAGAGGACTGGAGTTCTCGAGGCGAGCCCAGGAGAGGCTGTTGGTGAGAGTGCAGCCCAGGTGCAGCAAGAGACCCCAGTAGAAATGTCAGTACTCTGGGCTGACCACCAAGAATAGCCGCAGGGATTGGAGTGGAGCTTGCCAGAGCCTAGAGGACAAGCTGTGTGTGCTGCAGAGGGTGACCAGAGAAGTGACCCTTGTCCCATGGAGGACCCAGAAGAGAGTGAGTGAATACCAGGTGTGGGATATTGGGTTATTTACATGGTTAGAGCTTGGTTTTGCTTTGATTTGTGATTGTGCCCTGGTGCTAATAAAATATTTGGTTTTGATTTCTGATTTTATAAGAGCCCACAGTTTAAACTTTAAAACTTCAAACTTTAAAACTTTCAAAACAAGAGAAAGATTTTTAAGTTTTTTTGAGACTTTCTATTTTGAAAGAGTCTGAATACTTTTAGAAAGACAAGTATTGATGTGTTTGAATTCGAAAGGCTGTGGACTTTATAAATTGGTAAAATGATTTTATAATTTTATGTCTATCAATGTGTGACCCGGAGGTGGAACAAGAAAGAAATATGGCTTAAGAATGATACGTGGGTGTGTCAAGTTGATGAGGGGTCAGTTGTACTGGCTAGGTTTATGTCATCTTGTCACAATCTAGAGTCATCAGAGAGGAGAGAACCTCAATTGAGAAAATGCCTCCGCAAGACTCAATGCCTGCAAACTTATAGAGCATTTTCTTAATTAGTGATTTATGGGGGTGATGCCACCCCTTGGCTGGTGGTGTTGGGTTCTATAAGGAAGTAAGCTGAGCAAGCCATGGGGAACAAGCCAGTAAGCAGCACCCCTCCATGGCTTCTGCATCAGCTCCTGTCTCCAGGTTCCTGCTCTGTTTGAGTTCCTGTCCTGACTTTCTCCAGTGATGGACCACAATGTGAAAGTGTATGGTGAACGGCAATGTGGAAGTGTAAGACAAACTCTGTCTTCCCCAGGTTGCTTTGGTCATGGTGTTTCATCATGGCAATAGTAACCCTAAGACACCATCCTAAGAAGATAAACTAATGGGAAAGTCTTGAATAATTGTAAGCAAATGGATCCATTACTCAAGTCTCATTTGAAATAGCTCATTTATTGACACTGTGCAAAAGTGACCATGCAGGACACGAGACTAGAATGGTATAATCTGTGCATACCCTACTGCTTGTTTGTGCCTTTTATTCTTTTTGTTGTTGTTTGTTTGGTTGGTTGGTTTTTGTTTTATTTTTTTTAAGACAGGCTTTCTCTGTGTTGCTCTGGCTGACCTGGAACTCACTCTAGAGACTAGGCTAGCCTCAAACTCAAAGAGATCTGCCTGCCTCTGCCTTCTGATTGTTGGGATTAATGGCGTGCGCCACCATCACTCGGCTTTTATTTTTAAAATAGACAAATTATGAGTAATTTATTGTAGTAAAATTCACACACCTCAGGTGATGATGTACCTTGTGTTACTTTGGGTGGTTATAGCAGCATATAGACTAATTGTTCAGGCATTCTGAGGCTTTGGGTAATTATAATTGAAAAGGACCCACAAGCATCCTTAGTGCTGCTACAAGGACAAAGTCTAGATGTAGATTGGATAGCATCCTATCTTTACCAGATACAAGTTCTAGTTTAATTCTGGCATGGCAGCAGTGTTCTCAGTACCTTTGTGTGTGTTTTCTTTTCTTGGGAACAAAGCAAAGTGGACCCTCATCTTCAGAGATTGTCATCATGGTGAACAAAATAGACAACTTGTCTAGACATTTCAGAGTGTGAACAAAGAGTGGAAAGAGTAGTGTAATACCACCTTTCTGGGAAATGGGATGAATGTGTATGTGTGTGCTGTTTGAGAATAATCAGAGTCTGTGACTAACAGCAGAAGATCTACTAAATTTTCCAATGGCATAATCGAGCAGAAAATTATCAAGAAACACCCTGGTCTGAGAACACTGTTAAAGGAATTTAACTAGATTGTATGATGCATGATCAAACAATATCATTTCTATATGAAAACAAGTAATGTAAATATCACTTAACTGTGCTGTACAGGAAATAATGGCCACAAGACATGGGATGATCTGCTCTTTAAATTTGTGCCCAAATATGTACATGCATAGAGATACATGCATTTAAAACCAGAAAACTGATGCTATGTTTTTATTAGCTGTTATTTTGACCAAATTATATAGTAAATCTATACCTTATGATTCATGTTAGCAGTGGATTTTATATTACTAAGATACCACTTAATTCCCTGTATTGACTCATGGTAAACCATGTTTGGGTGTCCATACATAAATTGCAAACCTGCATATTAACCAATCCTGATGAAAAAAATATGGTTTCCAAATTTGGAGGCAAATTTGTGTCTCCTGTGTTTCAGGGGTACAAATTGATTCCTTTCGTATACAGGCGAGAAGTCACAAACTCTCAAGTACCTAAATGACGTTAACAGAGATGCTTAGAGGCTGATGTAATTGTTACTATTGTTTCCTCGCTTCTGCTCTCTCTAGCAAGCTGGAATAAAAAAACCTTCTCAAGCTGGCCATCATCTGTCACTGAATGACAAATACAGTTTTCTGTTGTGGTTTTCCAACCAGAAATGGCTCCCACAGATGGTGGCAGTAATTGGCATTATCCTGTAATTCATGTTTCTATGATGCTTCCCTATGTGTTATTAGTAATGAAATAACAAACATACACAGGGATACATCACCCTGGTAAGACAGAATAGATTAAGGGAGAAAGATTTATGTTATGATTAGGATAAAAGCTTACCCCCAAACTTTTTAGACTTCAAAGTCGTCGTGGATTTCTAACTTGGGAAATAGTATCACTTGTTATATTATTTGGGAATTACACAAAATTAATCTTGCTATAGTAGTGTTTAGATTCTGTAGGTAAGATAGAATTTAAAGTCAAGCTTCCTTGTTGTAACCCTGTTTTTCTTTTTTGGGATAATTTTTATTATCTGAAAATTTTATGCATTTATATTACATATATTGATCTTCTCCAATCTCCAATACTCACTTCAAATCTTCCTAGTGCCCCAGCTCATCTTCCTCCCTATTCCATGTATTTTTTGTTATTAATAAAACTGCTGAATCAAATTAGGACTCCCAAAATGCACATAAGTATGTGCCTTGGTATATTTCTGGGGGTTTTTGTTTAATTTTTATTTAAAAAAATTATATAGTTTGATCATATTCTGTTCCCTTATGCAAATCCTCCAAGAATACCTCTCCACTTCCCTATCACTGTACTCCAAGTTCTCTCTCTCTCCTTCTCTCCCTCATGCACACACACACACACACACACACACACACACACACACTACGGAGTCCGTTCTATATTGGACAGCCACTCACGAGCATGGTGCCTGCCTGGCATATGGTTGTTGTACCCAGTGACATTCCTCTGAAGAAGACTGATTTTACCTTTCCAGCAGGCATCATTTGGAAATAGATTCTTAGTTAGGGGTAGCATTTGTGTCAGCTTACCCTTGTCAGTGCTGGAAGTTTGTCTGGTTTGAACCTCTGCAGGTCTTGCACATGCTATCATAGTCTCTATGTTTTCACATGTTTGTCAGCCTTGTGCCTGGAAGATGTTGTTACCTTTGAGTTGTCCACTACCTCTGGCTCTAGCAATCTTTCAGTCTCCTACTCCAAGTAGATCCCTGAGCCTTGAGTGGCTAGATTTCATCAAGGCATTGACCTTAGGGTTCAGGACTTCAAAGTAGCTCACGCTCTGCACATTGTCCAGCTGTGGACGTCTTCATTAATTAGCATATAAAGAAAGAAGAAACTTCTCTAGTGAGGGTTGAATAATGCTCTTTTATATGGGTATAATAATACGTCATTAGAAGTCATTGTATTGCTATTTTCCTTTAGCAGAATAATAGGGTTTCCCCTAGGTCTGTGATCTATATAGTCTCAATTTCTTGGTAAATAACAATAAATAACAGTGTCATGGATGAGTGGGGGCCTTAAATCCTATAAGATGAGGTTGGTTAATCACATATCCTTTGTGTCACTATTATAAAGGTTTATCTTACAGGCAGTTGTAGGTCACTGAGTTTGTAGCTGAGTGAAATTGATGATATTTTCTCATTTAGTAGCCTAGAAAGTATCTTCTTGAACCTTCAACACTAATCAGTGAGTGTGGAGCTTCTAGTTGGGAATCAAATCAATTTCTTCACATTCTGTGAAATAAATAATTAGTGTCTTCAGAAACAACATTATCAAAATAGCAAAAACCCACATGATCACCTTATTAGATATATAAAAGATCCTTGACAACATCCAAAATCCACTCATGATTGTTGCGGGAGCTCCTTCTGCTCCTTCAGCCAATAGCTGCTGAGATACCA
>LOJH01037888.1:0-15169 GCA_001685095.1 Ellobius talpinus | reverse complement strand
ATCGATCATCTATCTATCTATCTATCTATCTATTGTCTAAAATGTCAGGTCATGTTAGCAATAAAACGGATCCTGAAATGGGTGGTGATTCAGCCATAGCAGATTTCAGCTCAGAAAAAGATAACTGGGGGGAAGTGGGTAATTTAACAAAGATAAAGGATTTAACAGAGCAAGGAAAGAAAAGAATTATCATCATTTATTCCTTTAAAGATGGAACTTTAGCATATTTCTTAAAACTTTAGCTTCTTTTTTTCTTTAGAAATTGATTACCATCCTAGAATTCTATCAACCACAGGGATATATGAGGCCTAAAATGGCCAAAGCAATTCTGCAAAAAGAGCAAGGATTGGAGACTAACACTCTGTCGTTCAATGACTCACAGAACTGCATTAGTTAAAACAGTGTGATATTGGTGTAAAGATAGATGAGAGAACAGAAGTGCCCAGAAATAGATACACATATATATGGACAACTGATTTTTTTTCACAAAAATGCAAAGGCATTTCAGTAGATAAAGGGTACTTTTTTCCCCCTTCAACACTAACTGGGTCTAGAACAGTTGGTAACATAAAAATGGACTTCTATCTATGCCGTTTGAAAAATGAACTAAAAGTTGATCATACAATTAAATACAAAAACCCCAAAACATTAACTGATCAGAGGAAAGCATAGGAGAAAATCTGGATGATGTTGAGTTAGGAAGTATTTTGCAATTGTAGCACCAATAATGGAATTAATCCATAAGGAACAAATTGATAAAATAAAAATAATCTTTTCTCCAAAAGAAAATCACGGTCCTCCTATGTGCCAAACATATCTAAACACACACAGACACACACACAAAAAGTGGGGGTGGGGGGAGCAAAGAGCCTATAAAGACACTGTAAGTCTGAGTCTTAGAACATAGAGAACTCAAGCTGGTACTGACCTTGAATACCTTTCATAGTACTGGAAAAAACAGTGGATGCTCCCAAAGGGTCAATATTACCCAATGATACTGGCTTCATATCTTCCTATCTGTGAGCCTTAACAAGGACCATGCTGTCAGGATTGTGACAACTGGCACAGCAGTATCATGAATGTTATAGGAGCAGCCCAACCCTTTCTGATTGGACTTATGACTCTCTCTACAAGACGGTGCCCATTCCTGGAACTGTTATTGGGCAAATACCAACTGGCAAGATAGATCAAAGGCCCTAGGAGAGAATCTACTCCTATTATTCTAGTAAACGGACATAGTATTAAACCAGTTATAATAACTTATCATTATATGCATAGAACAATTAATAAATCTTTCAACCCTTATCAGAGAAGCCAATTTTTGCAGTAGATAGTGATTAGCACAGAGACCCATAACTGGTTAAAATGTAGAGAACACGAGACTGTGGAATACTCGGTCTTAAAATGGACATCTATATCACACCTTCTCCACCAAAGCTCAGGGATCAATGCAGAAGATGGGGTAGAAAGACTGTAAGAGTCAGAGTAGACGGATGGCTACAAGGAACGAGTGTTTCTCAGACAGAACAGGACAGTTGCACTATGAATTCACACCTGTTGTGGCAACATACACAAGCATAAGTCACACCAGTCCCAGAATGGAGGGGGAAGTCAGTCACCAAGTCCCACCCCTGGCTAAGAGCTGTTAGGAACTGCTAGATGCCGGGAGAGGGGGATATGGGATTGTTGTTGTTTTGATTTATTTATTTTGGGTTTTTTTTGAGACACGGTTTCTGTTTGTAGCTTTGGAGCCTGTCCTGGAACTCACTCTATAGACAAGGCTGGTCTCGAACTCCCAGAGATCCACCTGCTTCTGCCTCCCAAGTGCTGGGATTAACAGGAAACGAACCCTGGTAGATTAGTCATGATTCAGTGACTAGCCCCACACTCACTCTGAAGTAAACGAGCAACACCGATTTGACTCTGTGTGTTAGTTTTGTAAAGGTAGAAAGGGGGGGGACATGAACTGGAAGGAACAGCAAGGAGAGGGAAGATCTGGGAGGAGCTAAAGGAAGCATGGAATGTGATCAAAATACGTTGTATGAAGTTCTCAAAGAGTCAATGATATTTTTCTAAAATAAAGGAGCAAAAACTTAAACAACTTATATAAAACTGTAGAAATTTTAAAGTAAGCTAGAGAGCTGATCAGGAGTATGAAGACACCCAAATGAGAATTTCACCAAAGAAAGTCAAAAACTTCAAACTGTGCAAACATGTGGTTTTCTTCCTGTCAGTCACATCTCAATAAACAGTTTATGTGTGTTTCCAGACTTCCTGGACTGGATCCTGACATGACTGTACACAGGTGAGCTGTTTGACTGTGAGTGATCTGCTTTACCCTTTGAATCACAATTTCCTCATTCATCAGGCTGAGATGGTAATCATGCAAGCCTCATCAACAGCACTGAACAAGGCAGAAACTGAAGAGAAGACTATCAAGCTATTGATCTAAACACTCAGAGAATTTCACCATTACACCGTCACTTCTGTATTCTTGGGGGATTGCCTCGAGAACCTGCTTAGATATCCAGTCATCAGATAGTAACATGCATGTTCAATACAGACACAATGGTTTTATTCTGAGCCAGGAAGTCACTGGTCTACTTTTCATTTCTGCCCCCATTTATTTATTTTTACTTGCGTGTGGGCGTGTGCATGCGTATGTGCACACGTGTGTGTGTGTGTGTGTGTGTGTTGGTTTAGATGCCAGCAGAGGGCTTTTGGTCCCTGGAGTTTGAGTTTACAGGCAGTTGTGGGTCACTTGACAACTTGACATGAGTGCTAGGAACTGCCTCTGGTCCTCTGCCAGGGCATCAAGCACTTTTAAATGGTGAGCCATTTCTTCTGCTCTCTACTCCACTTATCAAGGCTCTTTAAAAAAAAATCAATGCGAGGCAGTTAAGATGTATGCTTCCTGCTTGGGATAGGAACCAGTCTAGAATAGCCAAGTCTCCAATCAGTGTGCAGCCCCTTTGCCCATTTTGTCTGTATGACAAGGCTGATCTATCATAGGGGCTTGATGATATTAAAATTTATTAAGCACCTATAGGGTGCTAGACACAGAGAAAACAGATAAAAGGCATGATTTCTGATTAGCAGCCCTTTGTAAAAGAAGACTAATGAATATATACATATTCAATAGATCAAGAGAACAACATACATCTTAAGAAATTTATAAATATTTTAATCAAGATTTTGTACAGTAACAGACAGAGAAATAGACTTCTTGGAATACTAAATTTGGATTTTAAATGACTGAAAATTACAAGTTCATAACTTTCATGGGCAAAATGAAGTGAAGGGTCTTGAAGTGGGTATTTTACTCTATACTATATTGTTTCTAAAGGTTTGAAATCAGAAATCATTCATAAGAGATGGAAGGTTAATATTTTTTTCATCATTTCAAACTATATATAAAGTATGGTAGGGTTTCATTTTACCCTGGTAGCTTTTGTGTCAATATTTTAGGAAGGATTTGAAGTATGAATTCATCCTTTTATTTTAAGTGCTTTTATATATAACATTTCTTTCTCTCCTCTCTTCTCCCCCCCAACACTGAGGAGAGAAGGAGAAAAGGGAGAAGGAGAGAACAATTTATACAAAAAGAAGCTGTGTCTACAAACCCATGACCCTATCGTGTTAATGTTTGGTCCTTTGAAACAAATCTTTGACTCTGCACCCCTTTGTTCTTAATTTTAGCTCTGAATTCCCAAGTTGCAGCAAACTGCAACAGATTTTTATGTCTATGTTTAATTAAAAGTGCCCTTCCATCTGTTAGGATGCCATCCTGAAAAGTGTCTTCTGAGATATGAGTGATGCCCTGCAACTTCAAGTCCATTTCTATAGGTAGTGTTCCATGGCAACAGCTGCCAGCTGGTACCCCGCACGGTCCTCCCTACTGTGCCTCTAAAAGGGAACGATTTGTCCTGTGGGAGGTCTAAAATACCGGGGATTGAATTACCATCCGAGTGGACGTGGCTTCAATACCATTCAAAAATATTACTTAACTCCCTGCTACATTTCTACCCCCCCAAACAGAATTATCCCGGTGAGTTACAAAAGATCTTGTGTCAACTGCTTTTGTTACACAGAACTGACAAGTATAGCAGAATCTTTATCTGTCATCAGCTTACTGGAGAAAAAAACTAGAAGGCACTTTGACACGGTGGGGAACACAATACATTTGTGAACTCAAAGAAAATCGAGTTTCTGTTCAATTGTTTGTGGCTGCTGGAGAAACAGGTGAGGTTAACTTCACATTGGCTAATTCTTAGGAATTCTTTGGAATATTTGAACATAATGGTGATATGCTAAGAAACCTACCCTTCCCCAAGCAAAAATTGAATGTAGTTTTAGACCTTTAAAATAGATTTTAATTCTTATGATTTCAGATCCCGAGGGATTATGTTAAGTAGTTGTTACAAATTATAGCCCAATGCCAAGTGACATATACAAAACTACGCAAAAATATGATAGTTTATTGAAGATTCTGTCTATCCTGTATTATGGCTAAATTTGAATTTGTTTATTTAAGACATCAATATAGCACATATTGTAATTGACTTTAAAAGATACACATGTAAAAATTCTGTTGGTTTACCTATATGCGAAAAATACACATATTCTATGTGCATTTTGAATTATCCATTAAGTTCTTGAAAATTCTAGAATCCAGTTATTTTTCATGGGCCCTCTGCTGCAAAAAAATAATTAACGTACACTATCGATATTCTAGTCCCTTATTTGTAATTCTTTGACTGTATTTCATTGTTTTGTTTGTTGTGTGAAACATAGTTTTTACTTCGAACTAGCATTATAAAGTCATAGCAAATGAAAACAAGATCCTGGGTTTGGCTTAGACCACTCTAAGTAATTTCATAGAACAACTCCACTCCAGGGGTCCAGACAATTGAGAGTCTCAGTGGTCTTTCTGTGAGCACTTTGTGGTAGAAATGTAATGAGGTCCACAGATCCAGCCCATACCATGTAGATAGGTTTAAATATTCTACCTATCTCCATTAAAAATCAGGAGGTAAAATTAATTTTCACAATGTGTTTAATCTAATATATCTAAAACAAATGTCATTTCAATACTTGTTCGAATGCTTCTCAATAAGCATGCCCAGCTGTGCATGGCACAAAGTTAGTTTCAATCCCAGTGAATCTATACGTGCTCTATTTGGGAAACTCCATTTCTAATGATGGACAGAAGGCTTACCACTCAAAGCCTCTCTGTTCTTTAAAGGGAAATTAATGGTACCTGCCAGATTCAATAAGCATTCAAGAACAATTAGCACATTGCCTGGTGTGGTACAATGACTTTGTCATTGAAGGTTTCCATTGTAATGTCACCTATGAAGGAAGTGAGGAATGACCAAAAGTTTAATGATGAGTGTAGAGATAAAGTGAGTGTAGTAAAGGAAAATGAAAATTCAGAATATAAATGATAACAATATTGTGACATACATATTGATATGATGAAGGTGGGGAAGGAAATTTCCAAAACAGTAAAAACAGTATTACATTAAGCTGAGTTAAATCACACTTTAATGTTGGTACATCATTTTTCAAATAAAATAAGTGGAAACACTTTGTTCCAGAAACATGTGTAGATCCCACTTGTTCAGTTAATCAAATGTTTCTTTGTGATCTATTTTATGTTATTTTCTTCCTTGGATTCTGCCACAAGGCAAATACAAGGGAAGGGCTGGCCTTTACTTTCCCCAAGATATTGCTAACAACATAAAATATTGGTGAGCAAAAGTGTTAGCAATTATTATTGTGTCTTATTTAATAATAAAAGGCATGCGGTGTCCCAGGAAATATGTATGTGTAACTGTACATGAAGATTGAGCACTGTGTGGAATTAGGCTCAGGCTCAGGCAAGAGAGAAAATGATGATCATATGGAATGGTGCTTCGTGGTGGAGATTAGCTTTTCGCTTTGAAGGACAGGCAATTTTGTATAAATGGCAAGAGACGATCTATATTTCACGATCTATATTAAAGTGGAGGAGTGAATGAAAGTGTGGGGTGAATGGAATTAATCATGGAAGACATTGGGATCATTAGCGAGTTTCCTTTTTGGAGGGAAAAGATAGTGGGATAATTATTCTTTGCGCGTAATCACCATTTATTAAGTACTAACTGCAGTTGAGTAAGGAGATGAAATTCAGCATGGTGTGGCAAGGAGCTTCCCTTGCAGTTCAAATCTTTGGGGTCCTCTATGGGGACTGGAGTGGCCTGGATGCTGGTCCTTCTGACAGTCCACCTCTCCCAGCTCTCTCATCCTAACATGCAGTCAATCTCTATCTACTTCACACACCAAGGTGCGGTTCCAAGTGCCTGCCCTTGCAAAGGGGGCTTTCCTTTCCTTCAGAAAATAACGCAAAAATTAACCCTTTCCCTATTTTGTTGAAATTAAAATTCACTAAAAGTCATTTCGAAAAGTTTTGTTATATTAATTTGAATTTTTCCTTTTCTTTTCTGTTTTTTTTCCAGAGACAGGGTTTCTCTGTAGCTTTTGGAGCCTGTCCTGGAACTAGCTGTTGGGGACCAGGTTAGCCTCAAACTCACAGAGATCCACCTGCCTCTGCTTCCCGAGTGTTGGGACTAAAGGTGTGCGCCACCACCACCCAGCTAACAAAATAAATAGAAAGTGTTATTCTAATTCTTTGGACAATTATAAAGAAGCAGCACTGTGGGATTCTCACAATGGATTTTAATAATGTCCCTCCAGGAAATCAAACTTGTGTGTGACAAGAGAAAGCATCCTAGAAGCTCAGTGACAGTATCCAGGCCACTCCAGACTAGAGAGAATAGAAGACCCTGTAAGACCAGACACAGAAAGTTCTGAGCTCATCCTCAGGAGACCAACCCAAATCAGAATAGATTGCTTAAAAACAAAAAAGTTACAGAAATAAACAAATCTAAAAGGCTTTGGAATTTCGTCTGCCTTTATTCTATTTTTGCTAAAATGAAAATAGCATCATTTGCCTTGTTTACTAAGTGCTTTAATGTAATCCCCATGTTTAAAGCTTCACAAAAACTCTGAGATTTTTAAAAATATATTTTTATTAATTCTTTGAGATTTCATATGGTGCATTTTGATCATTTTGTAAATGGTGTAAGACTCTCAGAGGCAGAGGGACCTGCTCATATATTTCACCCCAAGTGGTAGAGCATGGAACTCAGGTCTTCAGGCTCAAATCTCTTGTTAGTTTGCCTCCTGTTTTTGAAGGAGGTAAACTACCATGATATCAACTGGAAAGGGTCTGCTTCAGTCTATGCATCCTGATCACAGTCTATCATGGAGGTAAGTCAGCACAGGACTCAAGCAGGAACAGAGACAGGAACCATGGAAGAGAACTGCTTTCTAGGTTGCTCCTCATGGCTCAGTCTGTTCCCTCATACAGCCCAGCCCGACCTGCCCAGGGGTAGGGCTCTACAGTGTCCATAGTGAGTGGGTCCTCTCACAGTAGTCATTATTCAAGAAAATGTCCCCACATACTTGCCTACAGGCCAAACTGATGACAGCATTTTCTCAATTGGGGTTTCCTCTTCCCAGATGCCTCCAACTTATGTCAAGTGGACAAAAAACAAACAAAGAAGAAAAAAAACCCCAAAACAAATACCAACCAACACAGTTCCTGCTCTTTCCGCTGCATGGTATCATAAATGTCCAAAGACAACATCCGTGCAGATTTATTTTTCTGCCATTAAGACAATTCTACAGGCATCCAGGGTTTCAGGCAATAATGCGTACCCTACAACTGTATGTTTGGTCAGCTTCCGTTCAGGCATGGAGTATTCCAAAGGGAACACGGGTCTCTTCTCCAAAACTCTCTAGATTTGCCTGCCAACACATCTAGACTCTACATCATTCCAGTTCGTTCTTGTAAAGGCAATCGCATTACTGATGTGGAAATATCATGGCACATAGACTTGGTAAAACTTAGGAGAGAACAAGAGAGAAAGGGAGAGGAGGAGGGAGGAGAAATAAGGGAGGGGGAAGGAATAAGGAGGTAGGGAAAGACGGGTAAAGGAGTGTAGAGTACTCTGAGGCAAATGGAGAGAAGTCACTGTGAGTCCAAAGAGTGAGCTTTGTGGGCTATCCAAGGAATCTGTGGTGAGCATGCGAGAGTCTTGAGTGAGTGAGGGGTGAAGAAGAGATGAGATTTCATCTTCCGGTCACTGTGCTTAGGGCTCTCCCTTTCTCTGTTCATGTCACTATCATCTTCACACCAGCTGGCCTTGTTGAATGCTCTGTACAACAGTCTCTCTCTCCCATTCCACAGAACAGCTTTCACAGAAGGCAAGATGCAGACTTGATACGCCTCTGCAATTATTCAAATACCAAGCAATCTTTCAAGGGGGTCATTATACCTAGATAGTGCCTGTTTTTCCCCCCTCTTCCTCTCAAACAAACTTGTTTCCTAAGTGTCAAAAATGATATCAGTTTTCAACAGAGTGAGGAGGTGTTGGTAGGGACTAAATAAAATATTTGGGTTTTCATAGCTGTTTCCCAGATCTTTCACCTTTTCCTTCCTGGAGCTGTGTACTCTCACAAAACAGTGTGAGAATTTAATTATTGTAAAAATGTTATAATGAATAAGGAGGTAAAGAAGTGGACTAGAACTTTGCTAGAGTGGACATGAGCACAATGTGCATTAATTGCTCATAAAGTCAAGGTTCTTAGGCCTTTTGGCAAACATGGCAAGAAAAACTAACATTTTCTGGTGATCAGATCTTAAAGAAATGTCTAAATTCCTTGATCAAAAACTCATATTAATTGATCTGTCTACATATCAAACTAGCACAGGACTTTCTATATAACAAATACACAATAAATGCTATTTAGCCTATGCGGATGATCTGAGTAGATTTAGGATGATAAATTAAGATTCAGGAGCATTATCATTTTTACAAATACTTTAAAATTAAAATATTGATGCATTGCTTATGAATTACAAATTACATGTCTATTATCATATAAATTAAATAACTTGATTTCCCTCTCCCAAGTCTTCCAGCAGATTCTCAATCCCTCAAATTAGCCTGTAAAACGTAAATAATATGGCATTTATCTAACTTCCCACCCCAATGTCTACTCAGCTTAATTTGAGACCTTCTCATTGAATTTCTTGTTTTTCTTCAGGGTCATGGCCCTTGGTATTCTCCTTTAGAAACATTTCCCCTAAATATTTGCATACTTCATTCCTTAAATATCATCTGTGTGCCCTGATATTATACCCTTGGAAGAGCCCTTTCTGATTATCCTTTCTAAAGTGGTTATATTCTTGATCTTTTTCTCTAATCCTAATTTGCTTTTATTTATGGTATCACTGGTAAGAATTATACTTATTGTTTTGATTGTGACAAGTTTAGCATCTGACATGTTGTATACACAGTAAAGCATGTATCCCACAGAGAAATAGTATTTTCTTATCAATCTTCTGGGCAGGGCAGACAAAGACGTTACAACTCACACACCTTTGGTGTCAAGCAGTTAAGAATTAGACAAGTATGGCGGGATCCACATCCATGTGCACAGTTCAGACTCCTTAAAAAGTATTTAAATTAAACTATAATTAAAATATAATGTTGACCAATTAAAGTGCATCCAAGAACCATAGTGCACCATTTGCTTCTGATGTGGGTAAATGGTCTAAATGGCGATGGCCACCTGAGGAGAATTTTGGAGAAAGTACTATTTCCAACCAACCATTATTTAATCCCATTTCTTTGTATCCCTTTCTTCTGTCCTTAAATGCTCAAAATTTCTAAGTGCCAAAGGTGAATGAACTAACATATATTCAGCTCTGACCCTTTGGCTCCCTAATGATGGAAATAGTGGACGTAAAAAACAGAAAGTTCATAGAAAATGCCATCTTTCTGGTGATGCTCACTGAAGTCTTCAGGGGAGTGAATTCCAGAGGAGTTCATCCTGTGATTGAACAAGGCAAATAAGGATGCAAAACCTTTCCTTGTTCATTGTACCTGGCCACTCTGTGCTTTCTTCCTGGGAAGTCGAGGCTGGACCTATGCAGTTCTCTGACTCTAGCATGCTAATGTCTGTGACAGGGTTCAGAGTCAGTCAGCACATCACCACCCACTATTTACAGTTCTGTGCAATCAATGTCCATGCGACGCTGCCTCAGGCTGTGATTCGCAGTCACAAACTCTAGTTTATGTTTATCAATTTCAGTTAGGAGAAAAATTGGGCAGGCAGGATGTAATTACATTGTCATGAGTTACTAGGAAACAAACACGGAGCTTCACACATCAATGACCACAGAAGTCAGGAACATTTTCCCCAGTGACTGCCGGTGTGTTTCAACCTCTCGGGCTGTAGATTTTTTTTTATTTTCTTAGTTACCTTATTCAGATTTCTGCTAAATTACAGGAACATTTTGTGATAGAGATGTCAGCGTTTTCAACAAATCTTTATGAGACAATGATCATCCTTGAAGAAGAATCTTCCCATAATTTAGATTAATTTATGGTTGAGCTGTCAAGCCTGGAATTAACAGAGAAAACCTAGCAAAAAGTAATCTGTCAGTTCAAGGCAAAGACTTGAATCCTTTAATCACAGCTACAGTGTTTTACTTCTGGGGCAACAAAGCTGTCCTCACAGCAGGGCGCTATGGCATGTTTGTAATGTCTAAAGGGCAGAAATATTCTCAAATTGCAGTTCAAATAGTGTGTTCTTAAGCAAGAGCAGCTTGTAAAAGGCTGTTGAATTCTCTGCCTCCCTCCCCTCTACCCCATGCTGGGATGATTTGACTAGTTCCTTAAGGTGTTCACGGAATTGATTACTTTCAAAAACAGATATCATAATTTAGGCTTAGAAAAATAAAATACCAGTTTAGGAAAAAATGGCCCAAATATTCCGTGGGCTAGACCAGGGCTGGAAAGGCAGTCAACAAATTTAGTACTGAAGAAATGTTATCTGAGAGTCATCCAAAAAAGAAAAAAAACCCAAAACAAAACAGAAAACCCCTCTGTGGAAGGATATTTGATCACACTGTGAACCCTGAGATTGTGTCATTTACTGGAAAAAAATGGCTTCTAGCTGTGGCATGGTTCAACCTTATCACACCCCTTTAAACGATTAAATAAAACCAACCATAGATCCAGAGGCTGGGCAAGCAACCAGGTGACAGAAAAAAGTCATAGAGAGTTGATGTGAGATTCCCCTCTGTATGCTGTGGGTACCATCAGTTAGTGAATAAAGCTGCTTTGGCCTACAGCAGGGCAGAATTGAGTAAGGCAGAATTCCACATAGACAGAGGAGGAAAGAAGGCAGAGTCAAGGAGATGCCACATAAGTGCTGCAAGAGACAGACTCAGGACCCCTAATAGAAATGGGCTGGAACAAACAAGCAGTTTCCACCTACAGAGAGTGAGAAGTCAGAGAGTTTGTCCTTCCTTTTTGGTTTGGGACAGCTAAAGAGAAACTCTCTCTTTACCGGACAGTGATGAAGGAGGAAGCAGCTCTGTGATTCTCTGACTCTTTGAGCTAGCAGATTTTCGCACACCCCCCACCCTGCATCTGGCTCCCAAGGCTTTATTGGTAAAGTAAAATGACAGAGAGTTAGTGGACTCATGCCTGTAATCTTAGCGTTTAGGAGGCTAAAGTAGGAGGAGTACTTGAATTCAGGGCCAACTGCAGCTACATGGTGGCATCTAGGCCAGATGAGACTATAGAGTGAGACCCTGTTTCCAAAAATGGTGGTATAATAAAAGTATTGTGGAATTTAATGCATTTCAATATCTTAGTCAATTATTTACAAGTACTTAGAAATTTCAAGGAAGTAACTTGGCTTATGTAGCCAAGCAGGATGGACTGCTGTGAATCCTGCTGGAGTTTCTAAATGATCTTTGAATATCCAAAGCAAATGCAGCTCCACCCAAATTCAAATGTTTCAAATACAGTTTAGCCTTTTTCTTTCCTCATTTCTTTTAGTATGCTGTCTCTTTTTCTCCAGCTCATTTAATTATAAATTTAGGCATTTGTTTTAGTTGAGATCATTACTCAATAGAAACAACTTCAAGGAATGGATCTGACATGTAGAGAAGAAAAATTCTTTCAACTAACATCTATGTACTACAAGCTGTCTCTTTCGTGACCAAGGGACACATAGCTTGTACATAATTGTTTGATCTAAGGGTATCTGGAAGAGAATATATTTACATATCATACTTAGTGATTCAGATTGTTGTCCCTTTAAGAACTGCTGATTATACCCCAATGGAGAGAGCTTCATAGAATCTTCCTCCCTCATATTGGCCTTTTATAACTATACCCAGAGGACAAACACATCTTTTCCAGTGACATGAATCCCTTCAAGAAATATCATTTATCCTTAAAATAATTTTATTTTTAAAAGGTCATTACATCATTCAATAATATTTGTTGATCACATTTTGTCCATCCAGGATGTTGTAGGTCAATGTTTTTCAATCTCAGCTATTCACTGAAGGTTCCTAAAGAGCTTTAAAAACATACCTAGGTTGTACTACACACCAGCTGCACAGTTGTTGAATGTGGTCCTCACGAAGAGCGGAAAAGTAAGACTCTTCACATGCAGTGGAGATGTTTGACCCCTATGGTACTTACCTTTTGACAAAAGAAACAACCTAAACACATAAGCATTTGTTTCTGCTTTTATGGTTGTCTAGAACACATAGAACTTTCTTATGGCATATTATTTCATGAAAATTTTTAGACTACAAAAGCATAGAGCATTCACTGAGGTCAAGAAGAACTTACGAAGCCAGAGAAGTGGGTAAATATGGAAGACAGTGATTATCTGAGGTCTGTGACTCACAGATTGCAGTAGAGGTACTGGACTAAGGAGACCGTTTCAGAACAGGTTAAAGACAAAGGCTAGTTGAATGGGTGTGCACATGAATGGGTGTGCATATCTACACACATTCATCGCCACATCCCCACTGCCTGTAAGTGCTCTAAGGATGCTTGGCAGCTGGCCAGGTTATTTATCTTGGCTTAGTCCTGCATAGTGGTCAGAATAAACTTTTTTTATTGTTTGTGGTTATTGCTTAGCCCCTGTGGGCTCCAAAGTCTAATAACTTTTATGTTACTTAATTCTACAGTCCACAAGTTATCATTTTAAGTAGAATCAATTTATATTGCTCTTAGATAGCAGAAAGAGGGAAATTTTGAATGCACACTATTATTTTAAAACTGGGCATAAAGAAAATACTATCATTTTAGCTTAAAAAATTTAAAATATCTCACCAACCAAATAGTAAATCATATTTGATAATCAAGGAAAAAGGTAAAAAGAATGGTGTGAAATGAAATTACTAAGTTGCCTATTAAAGCAAGCAAAGAGAAAAAAGAATCAAAACTTCAAATATTTCAGAAATAGAAATAATCTGGACAAGTATGAAATATATATTTTGAAGAATGGTGAGATGGCATAGTGGGTAAAGGGGCTTGTTGCCAAGTCTGATGACCAGAGTTCTATCCTTGGGACTCACAGGACAGAAGAGACCCAACTCTCATGAGTTGCTCTATGGCTTCCACATACGTATTTTGTAGCAAATGTGTCCTCAAAATATTTTTTTAAAAAAAAGTAATACAAAAGTACATATATTGATAGCCTTAAAAAATGAACAGAAAACTGAAAACATAGTAAGTCCTTGTCTAAAGTGTGTGGTGTCTTCAGCAATATGAACTTGCCTTCAAGATCTTGGTTCTGAAAATCATGAACAGCAGTACCTAGATTGTTCTGGAAGATGCCTGTAATCTTGAACATCTCAAAAGGAGTGTGTTTGTGGGCCTGCATGTGTGTGTGTGTGTGTGTGTGTGTGCGTGTGCATGGAAAGGAGTCACAGCTGCTCTCTCCATGATTTGGTGTTTACAATACACTATTCTCACTAGTGAGACATCAGATCCTCGGACTTCATTCATCCTGAGTAACTGAGACTGCACCCTTTGAGTACCCATTTCTCACCTCCCCTTTTCCTAGCAACCGCCCTTCTGCCTCCTGCTTCTATGACATATGAGGCTGTGCAGTACTTATGAGAGCAGCACTGCTTAATATGGCCAAAGGCTGTGCTGTGTTCAGGGGACAGTATTACACAGCTGATGAGTACTCAGCAAGCTCATGCTTGATGGCATCTCCTCAGAGAGGGAGAGGCGTGTGGAGGATGCGAGATGCTCACCTGAGGTTCAAGCCTGATGCTCTCTTCCAGTAGTGTGTAATTCAACCCCTGTTGCACATGTTCTCTAGAGGCACTGGAGATTGAGAGGAGAACACCATCTCTATACCTTTTCACAGGATGCCAACCTATCTCATCTGAAATTTTGGTGATAAGGCTATTATACACATTTTTGGAGCACAAATTCTATTTGGTCTTAATAATAAAATCCCAGAGTTGGGTATTAGGGAGTAACTGCTGAAAGATCAGAGAAACAGAAGAGTGGCCAGCCATTAGTTTTTAAGCGAGGGGACAAGATCCTGTCTTTATGAATTCTCAGACCAAATGCTCTGAGCTCCTGTCTCCTCCTTCCTTACATTCCTCTCTCTGCCCAGCCATATCACTCCTGTCTCTACTTCCCTAGTGCTGAAATTAAAGGTGTGGGATCCCAAGTGTTGGGATCAAAGGTATGAGCTCTGTTTCTCTTTTAGACTGATTCAGTCTCGTGGAGCCCAGGGCAACCTTAAATTCACAGAAATCTGTCTGCTTCTGTCTCCTGAGTGCTGGGATTAAAAGTGTATAACCATTGCCTGGTCTCTGTGGCTAACTAGTGTGACTAGCTCTGCACTCTGATCTTCAGGCAACATTCATTTGTTACAGCACAAACAAAATATTATCACACATTTTCTTACAGGTAACATTTCACCAAGTTCTGTAAGTAAGTTCAATAAACCTGTTGGTTTATCAAGACAGATTTAGCTAGAATAATTTATTTGTTCTGTTATTGGTATTTTATCTGGAATGAATAGACATTTGTTCACAGCTCCCAAGAACTTACTTTTATTATGAAAAATGTTCTACAGGCTCATCTATGTTGTTGTGCATGACAAAATTTTGTATTTTTAAGGCAGAAAACTATTCTGTTGTGTGTAGTATGATATATGTGTGTGTTTATGTATATGCATTTATTTTCTTTATTCATTTGCTGTTGGGCATCAT
>LOJH01037885.1:1154-15170 GCA_001685095.1 Ellobius talpinus | reverse complement strand
GTGGAGGGCGTGGCTTCTATGCACAGCATCCAGAAGGCTTGGCAGAATTCCTAAGTTACACATTTAGGAAGAAAAAAATTTGATTATAAATTACGATACAACAACAGTCTTTTGGAATGAGCCTGGGACAACGTGCTGAGAGGACCTTGACCCAGTCTTGACACTGGAGAAGCCAGGTTTCTGCGGGATCAATCTTCCCAGAAAGCATTTGTGGAGGAATGTTAATGGAAAAACCCGTGCTTCCTGGACACTGACGTAATCCATCATAGTTGTCAAGTTTAGTGAAAACAACTGGACAGGAATAAGAAAGGGTGCCAATACCGCCATTCTCAGAAGGCAAAAATGGAGAGCAAAGTGAGGCTAGAGTCATCTTGAGGTCAGACCCGTGCCAGCAAAAGTCCATACCTCTGGACAAAGCATTCTCCAGGGAGCTGGAGAGATAACTCGGTGGTTAAGAGCACTGACATCTCTTTCAGAGATTTTCAACAGGGGTGTAGCAGCTCACAAGTGTCTGTAATTCCAATGCTTGGGGATCTGACACCCTCTTCTGGCCTCCACAGTCACTGCATGCACATGGTGCACAGACAAACAAAGGCAGTATTGCACATAAAATAATAAATCTCAAAAGATTACAAAACAAAACTAAAAGCCCACAAACATTCCATAGAAGGGTTGGGGAGATGGCTCAGGGAGTAAAGTGCTTGTCTAGGACTTGAATATGATTATCAGAATCCACATTTTAAAAAGCTAGGCACAGTAGTGGCCTGCTCGCAATCCCAGCAGTAGACAAGTGAAGTTTGGAAGCTCCCTGGGGCTTACTGGACATCCGGCTTATCCTGCTTTGGCAAGTTCCAAGAATGGGGTAGTGGTGGTGGCTTGGTTAAAAAACAAAAGTAGAGCCAGGCAGTGATGATGCCCACTTTTAACGCCATCACTTGGGAGGCAGAAGCAGGTGGATCTCTGTGAATTGGAGGCCAGCTTGGTCTACAGAGAGAGTTCCAGGACAGCCAGAGCTACGTAGGGAGGCTCTGTCTTGAAAAACAAAACAAAATAGTAGAAATCACCTGAAGAATGACACCTGAGGTGCTTCTCTGGCCTCCACTCACTCCGGCATGTGAGCATGCGCATACACATGACCCACACAAAAAGACTCCACAAAGGGTGTGTTAATTCTATTGCTGCATTAAAAAGTCACCACAAATCTGCTTGATACCAGTGACATACATTTGTTATCTCAAACTTTCTGTGGGTCAAGAGGCCCATAGCTTAGCTGGGGTCCCATAGGCTGCCATGCAGTATCAGCAGGGTAAGGTCCTCACCAATCTCCAAACTCACCCAAGTTGTTGCCAGAATTCATTTCCTTATGGTTGCAGGACTGAGGTCCCTGGCTGTTTCCAGAGACCTAACCTGGTTCCTAAGGTCACCTGCTGTGTGCTTTCCCTCAAGTGGGGTAGTCTGCTTCTTACCATCCAACAGGGGACATACGACACTTTCTGTAGTCTGCAGTCACAAAAACCACCATAGGAGTGACTACTCATTTCTCTTGCTGCATCTTCTGGCTAGAGCAAAGCCACGAGTTCCATCCACACTGGGACTATTTGAAGGCCATGACTCATTGGGGATTGCCAGTAAGGTGTGTCCTCCACACACTAAAACACTTCGTTATGTGTGTGCTGTGTGTGCACGTGGCCTGAGCACAAGATTCCAGGAAAGTTAGAGGACCACACTTGTTTGTATTTTTCCCAGGTAAGACTATGAAACAAAATTTCATATGGAGCAGTTCTGCTTGGGAGGCACTCAGAAACACCTGCAGAGCAAGGGAGAGAGAGGAAAGGAAAATGTAATGGGGCAAAGTGGCTGTTAATTACATGGTAGTAGTAAGTTACAAATTGTGGGTAATTTGAATTTAAGCCCTCCCTCCCCCCAGGTTCTCATAATAAGCACAATACAGTACTCTCCCCTTACTACATGAGGAGTAAAGAGCTGAGGTGTTTATACACCAACAGCAGGCATGAAAAATGAAAATGTCTGGGGCTGAAGAGATGGTTCAGTGGTTAAGAGCAATGGCTGCTCTTCCAGAGGACCTAGGTTCAATTCTCAGCACCCACGTGGTGGTTCACAAAGGTCTGTAACTCCAGTCCCAAGGGATCTGACATTCTTTTCTGGTCTTGGTGGGCACCGCAAGCACATGATGCACAGACATACATGCAGGTAAATAACACCCCATACACACACACACACACACACACACACACATAATGAGAGATGAAAGGGTGATTGCCCGTGGAGGAAATTTGGGAAGGGAAGGACCATCTAATAATTTTTTTAAACTTTTTAATGAGATGTGTATGATACAAAAACACACACACACATACACACACACATCCCAAATCCACATCTTGATGAATTTTCACAAGGAGAATGTTTCCATGGAAGCTGCTCTCTCTAGAAGCTGCTATTGTGACCCCTCTTTCCAGGGTAACTGGTACCCTGCTGTAGAATGGCGTGGATTAGTTTTGTCCATGTTGTTTTCACATAAGAGAACCACACATGTACTCACAAAATTTTCATATGTGACATACAAGTGTAAATGTGTACCTGTGAGTGTACATGTAGGGGCAAGAGGTTGGTGACTGGTGTCTCCCTCTGTCTTTCACTCCCTATTGTTTTAAGAGCTGGTCCTTACTGAACCAGGAGGTTGCAGTTGCAGCTAGACTGGCTGGCTGGCCATCAAGCCCCCAGAATCCACCTGTCTCTGCCAACCCCTGCCCCATGCTGGGATCTCAGGCACCTGCCACCACACTTAGCTTTTTACATAGCTGTGATCTCAGGTACCCATGCTACCATGGGAGACACTTAGCTCCTGAGCCATTTTCTTAGCCCACAGATGTTTATTTGTGTCCGGCATTTTTGCTCAGTCCTTGGGAGGTCATCCATACTGTTACATGCTCATGGATTCTCATGCTGTATAACATTCCATGTTGCAATGGTATACAATCCACTGACTGATGTGAGATCTGTATATGTGATGCTTTTAATAAATGGGTTAATAAGCAAAGCTGTTTTGGCTAAAGTTTTAGCAGAGCAAAGCCAGATGGGAAATCTGAAAGAGATATAGAAAGTAGGCAGAGTCGAAGAGACACCATGTAGTTGACGAAGGAGAGGGACCCTGAAACTTTCTGGTGAGCCACAGCCTTGTGTTAATTAATACACAGATTAATAGAAATGGGTTAATTTAAGATGTAAGAGCTAGCTAGAAATATGCCTGAGTCATTGGCCCAACAGTGTTGTAATTAATACAGTTTCTGTGTGATTTTTTGGGTCTGGGCAGCTGGGAAATGAACGAGTAGTCTCCGTCTACAACCGATGATGGGCATTGGGCAGTTTCTTAACAGGACTTCTGTTTGATGTGCATTGTACAGTATTCTCTATGGCAACACAGAATCTTTAAGTAACAGTGTGAGCTATGAGAAGGTTCTATAAGGTGAACACCAAGCCCAGTGCGGGGATAACTCGGGATGAAACAGAAGCCATGTGTGAGCCAGCCATGTCGCCTGCTCTTTTTTTTTCCTTTGATTTTATTCAGCAGAAGCTTGAGTTGCCTGGTCAGGCTGACAGTGGATCTAGAGAAAGACTTCCAGTGATGTCTCATGGTTTTTCTCTTCTGGTTTTCCCTTTTATCAAAGATTCCAAGGTCTCATTCACTTACCAAGGGAATGGATGTGTGACTCAAAAAGACAAATCAAAGCTCCTTTCTAGTAAATTTGGGGACTTGTCAGTAATTATGTAAGCTGATTCCAATTCCGTGTAGTGAATCTACACACACACAAATAATAATAATAATAATAGTAATATAGTAATAGTAATAGTAATAATAATAAAATTTATAAACCTTAACTCATTACCCAGTGTGTACTCTAAAAATGATAGTTCTTAAACTGTGTTGGTGATGGGAGTAGGAGGCACCCCACCCCGAGAGGCTCCTGGGGCCAGCGATGGCAGCAGAGCAGCAGCAAGAGTGTCAGTGGTCCAAGTAGCCAGCTAGGAACAAATGAGAACACCTCTGGTAACTGGAACAGGGACAGATTCAAAAGCTGCAGGGAGGGGTTGGAGTGGAAGATGGTGTGGTGTTCTTAATTTTTCTGGTTCATTCTCCCCGATTTGGCATCAGCACTGAGGGAGCAGGGAGAGGGTCCAGCAAAGTAGCCCTGATTGAGACCTTGCTCTGGTTCTGATGGACTTTTGCAGCCTCTTCCCAGGCTCTGTCCTGATTGGTCCTTACTCTTCACTCTATTTGCATACACACAGCCAATCAGGGCCTGTCTATGTCTCTGTAAACCAGTGGTTCTCAACCTTGTGGATAGAGACACCGCTTGCCCAGAATCAAGTGACCCTTCACAGGGGTTGCCTATGACCATAAGAAGACACACATATTTACATTACAATTCATAATAACAGCAAAATTATAGTTAAGAAGTAGCTACAAAATAGTTATATGGATTGGGAGTCACTACAACAAGAGGAACTATATTAAAGGCCGCAGTGTTAGGAAGGTTGAGGACCACTTTATAATATAAACCCTGCGCACATCCTCTCTATAATCCAGCTTAGGCTCTCCTCAGAGAGGAAAGACTCCCTCTGCCCATAGGACCTGAAAGAGATCCTGCCACAGGTAGGGAAACTGGGTCCTGCCTCAGCTTCTGAGATAGATTGCTCCCACCTAAGGCGGAAAATTGGTTATTATCTGATGCCAAGTGTTTAGCCCTGAAATCACATCCATACAAATAACATTATATGGACTGAACAGGCTTTTTATATATTTAGGAATATATATGTCTATAACGACATGGAAAGAAATCGATGCCAATCTGCTGAGATGGCTCAGCAGTTAAGAGCACTCGTTGCTCTTGCAGAGGACCTCGGTTCGATTCCAGCACCCACATGGTAGCTCACAACCATGCATAATTCCAGTTCCAAGGGATCTGACTCCTGCTTCTACCTCCTCGGGCAGGAGGCATGCAAGTGGTACACATACATACATGTAGGCAAAACATTCACATGTAAAATAAAGTTAAAAAAGCAGACAGAGGCTATGAATTTGAGAGAACAAATGAGGAGTGTGGGGCAGGGGTCAGAGAGAGAAATGGTAAGTGGGGGAATTATGTCATTATGTTTTCATTTAAAAATACATTTTTAAAAAAGAAATTTGGACCCACTATTTCTTGCTCTAATTGTCACTCCTGTGTGAACTTCCGTTTTTCTGTGTGAATTAGTTTTCCTCAGTGGGGAGCACAGTCTTCTCTATTTGTTCCCGTTACCACCTGCCTGCTTCATTCCAGGATGAACGACCAAACTCTGCCCCTGTCTTAATACCACAGTCCCCAAAGGGTCCCTGCTCCCAACACAGCCTAAATCATGCACAGCCCTCCTTCCTAGTCAGTGTAGGGTTTGATCTGTTACCAAGGACACAAGACATTCAGGCTTCTCTGGTCACCGATCTCCTGCCTGGGTATTTTAAAACCCCATAGTTGTTACTGCCCAAATGAACCCAGAAACGGAAATGGATAAAACATCTGCTGTAGAAGAAGGAAACCATGAAGCTGAAGTTCATCCTGGGAAGTTCATCAGCTTGCATCTCAGCCGTGAAGGGACTGAGAACAGATAACTGAGGGTTATGATGAGGTGGTCCAGCACACAGTAGTCCTCTAGTTTTGTCGCTATGGCAACTGGGCGGAAGTGTGTAGTGAGCACAAAGTTGTTGACCAGCTGGGAGGAGGAAGGCATGGCAAGCGTCATAGCTTGCATTAGGCTAGTTTAACTCATTGAAGGTAGTCGGGAGCCTCCAACCAGAGCAGATGACCCAGGACAAGCGTGCCGGGGCTTTGCTTCTGTGCCTAGCGATTCTGACCAGCGTGGGGTTGTAGGACTTCTTACAATAATAACATTCTCAGGATTTCCCCCACAGTGCTTTTCTGGTGCTCATTTCAGTGAAGTCTTGGCTTCCTTGGTTGTCAGAAGGTGATCTGGGTTGAAGTAGCCAAGCTAGCTTTACAGAGTCCTTTCCTCTGTTTACTCTGTGTTCAGAAGCACGCTGGCGTCTTATGCCTCGACTCTGTTTATTCCCCAGGAAAGGAAGCGTTCTCAGCCTTCTCCTCCCATTATCTCCTTTGCCCTTATTCTGCTGAGTTTTGATTTTTTTTTTCCTCAGCAGTTTGTACTCAGTGTTCAGCCAGGCCTGGAAAGGGGCCCTGGCTCTTCCCGCAGCTGGCTCCCAACTTTATGTTCATGTTGATACCTGCGGCTGATTATGACGATGATGTGAAACCAATCAGATTGTTAAAGTATAAACAGTACCTGAGTAATGGAGCTGTTCCAGCCCCAGGGCAAGGAGCTTACACTTAACTAGCCCTGGTGGTCAACACAGCTCTCAGGTTTAGTTGTTGCTCCTGTGTCAGCCTGCCAGCCCCTCTCCCCAATTCTGGGAGACAGTTTAGGGGTTCTCCTATGTCCAGAGCTTCCTACAAACCATCCTGTCCTCTGCTTTCTTGCTCTCAGAAGCCAACATGAATGTTCTGTTTTATCTCACCCCTTGCATTTGGCAGATCAAAGGGATAAAGTCATCACCTTGTTTTATTGTCGGTGTTCATGAGCTTTTGATTTTCCTCTAACCATTTTTATATGGGGATCAGGGATTCAAACACTATGTCACTCTATGCCTCAGGAAGCTGCGGACTGGGTGATGGATAAGTTCCTGGTTCCACCTGCTTTGTGTGCAAAACATCACAAACACTTTTGTGGAGCAGTAAACAGACCTAGAGATGCTCTTGGCCACGGCTGGAGGTCTCCTCCTGTTAGAGGGGCATCTTCTGCTGATGCTCAAGGAAAGTACTTCATTTAGCCACTAGCTGCTGGGGTCCCGCAGGCTGCTTCTTACAACCTACTGAACTTTTGCCGCTTTCTCCACCTCCAATATTCCCCTACCTTTCTGGTCACTGTTTAACTTCTCAGATAGGAAAGCAATAATAATAAAAATTTAAAAACCGGTGTAAAACCTTGACCTTAAAGAAAAAAAATATGACTTTTCTATAGCTACCTCCTGCAGTAATGAAGGCTCCAGAACTCATAGCCTCAGAAAGTGTCTCTGAATTCATGTCAGTTCCCTGTTTTGCAAATAAAATAATTTTCCACAGAACTGGATTAAACCAAAGAGTAAAGGTATCTTGAATGTTATTTTTTAATATTATTTTTTAAAGTAATACAAACTACAATTAAATTATTATAATTGCATTAGTCTGGGCTTTCTAGAAAAACAAAGAACTGGGCATGTGTGTGCATGTATGCAATTTCTCATAAGGTATTAGTTTGCATGATTGCGGACACCGATAAGTTCCCCAATTTGTGGGTGGGAAGCTGGAGATTCAAGGGAGCCAGAGTAAAGCTCTTGTCTGGACCCAAAGGCCCAAGAACCAGGAGAATGGTGGTGTAGCTCCTGTCCAGAGGCTGGCAGGTTGGATGCCCAGAAAGAGTTGAGTGCTCAGGATGAAGCTGGAAGAGGGGATGTTACAAGCATCTGCCAGGCAGGAGGCATCCCATCACTCTTGCTCATGGGAAGCTCATTTTTCTGTTCTATTTGGGCTTTTAACTGATTAGATGTGGTCCATCCTCATTAGCAAAACCAACTACATCACTTAGTCTATTGATTTAAATGTTAAACTTAGCTGAAAATATCCTCACAGAAATATGCAGAGCAATGTCTTAGCAAATCTGGATGCCCAGTGGCCCAGCCAAACTTATATCTAAAATTAATCATTATAGTTACTAACCATTGAATACTATTGAAGTATTAATTACTTTAAAGTGATCTCATCAGTTGTACTAGGGGTCACTGGAGAAGATGGTTCTGCCTACAGTGATCTGTTCTAGAAGTCAAGGGAGAGAGAAGTGGGGGCCGGGATGAATTCTCTGGAAGTGTCCTGAATGGTGTCTCACATCCATGACCTCAGCACTTGGAAAGCTGAGATAGGAGGATTGATATCAGCAGAGGCAACACTAGGAGACCCTGTCCCCAAACAAGCAAACAGAAGTTTTGTCTCATTTAACCTGGTTTTATAGAGTAGTGCATCAAAAGAAATTAGCTGAGATGACATAGAGAGAAAATAGAAAAAATCCAAATCTATATTTTCTCCTGTCCTTTTCTTCCCCTCTTCCCTCCCTCCCTCCTTTCCTTTCTTCATTTCTTCTTTTCCATTCTATTTATTGTTTTTCTTTCTCCCATCTAAGGTCACTGCCTGAAGAAAGCTGGCAGAGGCTTTTTTGCAGAATGAAGTAGTTCTACATACTGACATCTATACTGCAGGCATTCCCATTGTATCTGTTGACTGTGTGGAGGAATGAATGGAAGTTTTCAATCCTCCAGGAGGAAGGAGTGAGTGTCTCTAACAATCCTCACCCTGGGTGTGCAGCAGGGCAGGTGGTGAGTGGAGCTGGCGCAGTCTGAAGAGCCCCTGTGTGACTGACTGTGGAAATACATGGAGTTGTACCAGAGGCCAATGGGGAAGATGCTTCTGCCTTGCATTGGTCAGTTTTAGCAGTCCAGGGAAAGGGAAGTGGGGGCTGGGATGAATGTCTGGAAGGGATCCAGAAGGGCAAGGGGGAAAATCACACATTTCCCATCTACTCTAGGTGCTTTGAGCTTTGTGCTTTGATGTTTTGTCTTTTCTGCTTTAAAACATCTATTAAGAAATTATCTGTACAGATTCACAGAAAGTCACTGATCACGACTGTGACTGAATCATGTTTTCTGTTTACTTATTTGCAATTTTTTCTAAATTGTTTTTTTCATGTGTGTGTGTGTGTGTGTGTGTGTGTGTGTGTTTGCATGTGCTTGGTGGTCAGAGGACAATTTAGGGAGACTGTTCTCTTCCTCCACTGTGTCATGACCTGCAACTCAGGTCATCGAGCTTGGTGGCAAACACTTTTACTGCCTCAATCACATCTCTAGGCCTCTTATTTCCATTTTTCCTGAGATGGATTTCATCCTTAAGAAAAGAACAATTAAGGAGAACTCTCTTTGAGAGCAAAGTTGCACTTTCTGGCCAGAGTTTTTATTAAGTCGGGTATTTACTCACCGTTTGCAGATTCTAGACTTTTCCCAGGAATGGGAGTCCAGTCCGACCAGCACTGACCAGGATGTCCATTGAGCAAAGCCTGTGTGCACTTTGTCCAAAGGCTTGCATGTTGACATTTCATCCAGATCCGTGTCACTATAACCAAACATAACCTGAGTTCACAAAGAGAGAAACAAGCTGCATTCAAGTTTAAAAACTTTCTCTACAGTAGTCTTAGATTGTCTTGATTCAAGTAATGTCCAGATATCATTCTGTTGCCATTGTTCAAATTTTCTCACCGATTAATGCTAACGTGGAGAAATGCTGCCGAGCTTTATAAATTGAGCTGTTTCTGGAAGGTTCGCTGAATCATTAAAATATTTTCTAAAGTATTTCTCACTTGCGTGTTCCCGTGCCTTGTACTGCATGCTGTCGAATGCACTTAGTTTCTTCTCCAATGTTGTCCCCTTTACAGATCTTTGAGAACCCGAGAATGCACTTGTTGGCCCCTGCTTGTGTTTGTGTGCATGAGGGAGTATTCTGGACTGAACTGGGGACCCCGTGTATGCTAACCAATCAGCTATTTTCTCAGCCCTGCCTCTTTCTCTAGGAGACAGGATCTCACTGAGTTGCCCGAGCTGGTATAGAATTTTCTGTGTAGCACAGAAAGACTTGGAACTTCCCACTCTCCTGCCTCAGCCTTACAGCTTCAATGCCTGACTGAGCCCAGTGTTGCCACGGTGTGGTACAATCCCACTTCCATTTCCTTCTTGTCTTACTCTCTAGAAAAGCGTAGCTGTCTGTCTGCGCGACCTCTAGCTCCATGCTCTACTCAACTCCCAGTTTTTGTTCTTTGATGAATTTTTTCACACTAATGAACAGTTCAAAGTTTTAGAAAACATTTATTTGTTTAGTTTGTTTAGTGTGTGTATGTGTGTGTACACTTGCATGCCTCAGCTCTAGGGTGAAAGTCAGAAGCCAACGTTTGGGAGAACGTGAGGGAGAGGCTGTTCTCTCTTTCCTGGAATTGAATTCATGTGGTTGGGCTTGGCCTCAAACACCTTTACCTCCTGGACCATCTTGCCAGCCCCTAGATATATCATCTTTAGAAAGAAAAAAGTGTATTTTTGGTTGCTCTTATATTTCCTTTTCCAGATATCCCCACTACAAGCAGCTAGTGTCATTAAAGAATTGACAGCCCGAAATCTGCCTCATCCATGCATCTCTCAACTGAACCTGCAAAAAAGAACCTTCTTTATTTAAAACATTTGGTGTTAACTTGGAAGGTAAACTGACATGGATTTTATTTATTTATTTATTTGTTTGTTTATTTTGTGGAGGGCTGTCTTAGTTACTATTCTATTGCTATGAAGAGACACCATGACCAAGACAGCTTATAGAAGAAAGCATTTAATTGGGAGCTTGCTTTCAGTTTCAGAGGCCTGAATCACCGGTGGGGAGTGAGGCCTAGGTAGGCAGGCCTAGAACTGGAGCAGTAGTTGAGGGCTTATGTCTTATTGGAAAGATGGAGGCAGATAGAATCTATGTATAGAGTGGGGTTTTGAAACCTTCAAGCCTATCCCCATTGACACCCTTCCCCCACTAAGGCCATACTTCCGTATTTTTCTTAAACAGTCTACCAACTGAGAACCAAACATTCAAATAAATGAGCCCATGGGGCAATTCTTATCTAAACCTCCTTAGGGCCTCTTTCTATCTAGCCTAGCCATTTTGTACCCTATGACATCTGACTTGGCTTTGTCCTACAGCCAGGGCTCTGGTGGTCCTTTGGACTGTGCCCTGTTCCTGGGGTTTGGGGATCCCTCCAGTTTTGTCTTACTGGTGAGCTCTAGGTGTCCTTCCAGAGTACTGTTGGGATTCTGATAACCCCTCTTTTTCACCGGGCTCTTCACACTGCTCCTAGGGTTCTGACCCCTCTTTTCTAGGTTCCTACCCCAACGTCAGTTTGGAAAACCAAAAATCAGGAAACTGAAAGATGGCAAAAGGAGATGCAGGTGACATCTTTTAGAATTCCTGGTTTCACTTGCATTTTTTTATGTTTCTCCTGTGCCCATCTACCTAGAACTCGGTCTGTTTAAAAGTCCTAAGCTCTAAACTCCTTCAACCTCTGTGGTAAGGACCCCACTTGGACCTCCTTACCACCTCCGCTTCCACTAACCTATCAGGTCTCAGTTCATTTTTCCAGGCTAAATGGGACTGCAGCTGTGGGACTTGAGCAGACACCTACACTTACACCAGACATTACTTCAACTCTTGGCCCTGTTCCACAGGGCAGCGCTTGGCGAATCGCCCTTCAGCTGACTCTACCTACTCCTGTGACCCCTGGGGAAGCTCAAATTCTTAAAGTCAGCCTCTTTCTAGATCAACTTTTAGCTTGATTTATCTAGATCTGAGTCATGCCACACAGACTCACATGAATGATATCCTCTTGACACATGAATACGGACACCAGCCCCTCACTCAAGGATCACCAACCGATCAATTGACACATGATGGAGAGGGAGAGAGACTTGACCTTAACCCCCATGATGCTCCAATTCCAACAAGAAGTAGCCAGGATAGAAGTGGATACCCACACATCCCTTGGGCCCCACGTCCCTCTAACCCCTGTTCTGCGAAGTGTATACGTAGAAAGCTGAAATATTAACTCACAGAGGCTGCCCCAGTACTGGGGCTAAGCCATACATTATAGCCTATCTAGTTCCTTCACTGAACTGCTAGGTAAGCTCAGAGGCCCCATCCTCTAACATCTATAAATGTAAGGAATTTCCCATGTTCTTTGGGTTGCTCTTGGATCCACTCTCCCAGCTCCCCCTGCCTTGAGTAGCTGGAATTATTATTAAAGGATCGATTTCCCAAAAGTGTATCATTAATTCTCTCAATATTCCTCTTACGGGGCTACCCATCATTTGGATATTATTCATATTTACACATTTATTCTTCTAGTACCTTAGAAGTGTATTTTGGGCATTTTAGAAAAGCATTTCCTCCTTTTGCCTTTTCCTGTTGATTTTTGGGGTTGGGGAGGGATGAGCTTAAGGCAGGGGGTAGCCAATGCTCTCCTTAACTTGCTCCTCTGTCTCAACCTCTCATGGCTGGATTTCAGGCTTGTGCCACGACACCTTGCCTATTGGCCTGTTGGATTTCCCAAATCAACTATTCCTGCTAACCGTTTTGATTGTGTTCATACTGTAATATTCCTCTATAGTGTATTTCTATCAACTATGTCTATGTGCTTAGGATTTCTTTCCAGAGAAAGCCCTTTATGTCTTAGGCACACGTTTTGTGATCGTTCTAAATTCTTGCTGGCGCCATCTGCCCCTTACAGCTGAGAGGCATGTTGCTGTTATAGTCAGTGAGCTTAATTTCCTAGGGGTACTGCCTCTGGTGCTCAGTGGTGGAAGTATTAACGGTCAGCTTGGTCTGTGCCCTTCAGGGCCTCTTTAATGTGAGAGTCAGGGCTAAGCACACTGTTGAGGGCCACAGTTCCTGCACAAGTCCATCTCTCATCCCTGCTCGCTGACTCCAGAGGCCACCTCTGAGTGAGGGTCCCCGCTATGCTCCTGGAAAGCAGAGCACTGGGAGAAAACACTGCTAGACCAGCCTTGGGGAGCAGAAATGGGGGTCTTGAGAGGAACCGTCAGGCCATGGCTGGTCTCACCATCTGGGCACCAGAGGAGAGTTTTGACAAGCCTTCCCTTGTGTCACCCAGCTGTCCCCTCCTCCACAAACTCCAACCCTACCTCCCCTAGTATGCCCAGCCCTTCCTGGAGCCTTCAGACCCCTCAAGGATTTCTCTTGGGCTTTTCAAATCCACGCTCTTCAAATCCAGGTTCGTGTGGGAGGAAGCATTCAACAGCCCCTGGCAGTGTTCTGTAGAGCCATGCAGAAAAGTCTACATGATCAAATATAATGCAAATAGAAGTTATTATAATAAGCAGGATAACACTTGATCACTATCTATCAATTCCAAGCTAGAGAAGCAAGGCTAACCAACCATGCAGTTGAATATGTTGTGACGTATTACTTGTAACAACATAAAATGACTGTGAGAACAGAATTGCTTCTTTTCAACCAGTTTAAAGATTTGTGAAGATGCCAGAGAAAGGATTGTGCACGGCATCTGGTTTGTTTCATGAGAATCCTGGGCAACTGTGCCACTTCTCATAGGTCTCCCCATACAAATACTGAGCTCTTCCCATGCATAACTCCACAGCACGTGTGACTCCACAGCCCCTTGTTCCTTCTGTCCTCCAGAGGATATGGGCCACGTGGGACACCTAAAAGTGGAAATGCACTTCAAAAGTCACCAGGAGGGGGTTGTTTTTCTTCTGAGAACTTTCTCAGACTCCCTGCCCTTTCCCCCACTTTCCTCTGGAACTCTGACCTAGTCAGATAGGAATCTAAACACACTCCTCACAGCCTTCTCGCACCAAACTCTGGAGGCTTCGGAATCAAAGGTCTGCCTTTCATTCCAGGCAATCACAAAAGACAAGGCCTGGCTCACAGGAGATAGGAGGAAACAAGATCAGAAAGCCTGCCGGCCTTGCCTCCCACAGCAGGCTCCACGCCAGCCTTCCCAAGCTGTCGACCCGGAGGTGTGGTTTTTACCCACTCCCAGTCACAGCCTCTATCCACCCACCCACAAGCCACTTCACATCATCTGTCAGGTCTCAATGTCTGCATTTTCCAAATGGGGCTAACAGTCCAGGGATGGCCGGCATCAGACCTGACAGAGCACAGGCTTGTATGTACTGCATCAGCATGAGGATAAAACAGAGTTCATTCTTGAAAGTATCATCAAGACTTCCTGAGGGCTAGACTTGCCTTAGAATACCCTCAAACACACACACACACACACACACACACACACACACACACACACACA